>VXBL01004611.1:135029-186015 GCA_013400195.1 Aramus guarauna | reverse complement strand
TCCCCAAGACCTGAGGAAATCCAGCCCAAGTTCGCCGCGATGACTGTGCTGCTGGCATCGGGGTTTCTCCGCGGCATCCTTGCCTCTGGACCGCCTCGCCGCTGCTGGCTCTGAATCCTGAACGCTGGGTTAAAGCTTAATTCTCATGTTGTGGTTGCTGGGCTGCTGCTTCCCCGTGTTTTGCGATGGGAGGTGGAGGAAAAGGGATTGTCCGTGAGTCAACGCTGAAAATGTGATTAGGAGGAACTGCTTTCACTAATCTGTTTCTAACCATTTAGTCCATGGTGGCCTGTGACCCCTTTCAGCTTTCAGATCGAGCCTGATTAGGTAAGTGTGAATTATTCACTCGGGGTGAGGGAAGGCGGATGGAAACGTTTTACGCGGAGACTCACTTACCTACGATCCTGGCCTCTCTCATGATGAGAAATGATGAGAAAGTTCAGCTGTAAACTAATTCTGAGCTGAGCAGGGTTTATTTACTTGTTGAAATCTGTCCCTGCAAGACGTCTGCAGTCTGTCTGATTTCCAGGATCGCTGCTGAGCCGAGTGCTTGTGAGTTGCCGTGGGACATCTCCGATGCTGTAGCAAAATATAGTGGTCTTATTTATGATCTACGGAGAACTTTTTTTTTTTTCTTAATAATAATTTGGAGAGCTTTCTCATCAAACTTCACCAAATTCTCTCTCTCAATTGTTTCACGTTTCCTCAGACGTGAATTACTTAATTTGCTTCTGCTTTTTTTTTTCCCCCTAAATGCCCACCAATCTGCAATGTTGCAACCTACCTGTAGCATTTAGGTGGGCAAGATTCTCTGCTCTGGAGATACGTAAAGGAGTCGTATCTGCATGAATCACTTGATTTGCAAACAAGGTTACAATAGGTATTGCTGATAGTAGTAACAGGGTGCATATCCTTGTGATGGAACCGCAGCTAGTACTTCAATTAAGAAGATATCTTTTGAATTTGATAAAGCTTGTGTAATATCCGGTGTCTCCCTCTGTTGTGACTTTGGAAAAACTGCTTTGTCAACAGGATCCCTTAGCTGTTTCTCTAGGATTAAAGCTTTCTCCTGCTGCTGCTACTTTTTTGCTTCAATTAAGGGAGAATTAATTGCTGAAGATCTGCAATCCACCTAAAGTCCCGATACATAAAAAATACCGCACGGGGTGGGGTGGGGGAGCATGTGTTTGCTTGTGTGTGTAAGTTAATGCGTGTTTGTGTATACTATGTGTGTCTGTGTATGCACACTGTGGGAGCAGAGGAAGAGAAGGAACGACACGCACTCCCAGACAGTCCATTTTTGGTGTGCGCCAGCAGCTACCTCCATCGTTCCTCAACCCCTCCAACGCTAATATTTCATCCCACCTCAAAGTTTCCTGTAACACTTTGCCCAGCTCTCTTCAGAGAGGTCAGAAACCATTTTGCTGATGGGCTTGCACCGGCTGTTGGCTGGCGCGCGGGCAGGACGGCGCGCTGGTGGCAGTGATGTGGCACCACAGGCAGCCAATAGCACACCCAAGACAGACAGACAGACACACACACACACACACACACACACACGGAGCCTTCGCCTGGAGCTGGCTCTCCTGGGGGCACTGCAGAGCTCCTCTCCCTCTCAGGGTCAGTCCTCCGCTCCACCACCTAAGCGGAGCTCTCCAGAGGGCAGGCCGTGCTGCGTCACTCCCAAAGTTTTAGAAAGGCTCCAGCTTAATAAGACAAAGCCATTTCAGCGGCTCCATGCGTTACGTGGGCGTTTAACATCCCGCTCGCTGCATTTTTCTCTGGGAATTACTGAAATGCTGAATAATGGAGAAGATGAATTACATCTTGGCTTCTGTCGGGATTATACGGACCTGCTGCAGGCTGGGCTGTGTTGGTAGCCCAGGTAGTCCCTCTTCAGAAATGCTATATAAAAAATTCTGTACTATTCCACCTCTCACAGACCAAGTATAACCCAGCACCACCTTTCATATTGTGTGCAGATCTGTCTACAGGTTATGCTTATCTCATTTTTCAACTCCTGTTTCCCACCTCAGTTTAATGAACTTGGGCTGTGCACCGTACGTAGCATGGAGGGACAGTGGCTACAGCAAGAGGTTAAGACCACGCTTAAACTTGGGTTCAAGCCCCTCTGAGCTGCCCTTCACCGTGTGATTACAGGCAGCTAGTTTAACTTCTGGTGCATCAGAAAACTCAACTGCATGAATGAGGAAAGTAAAAATTCGATGATTCTGTGAGCCACCTGTTTTGTGGGTATGTGCTTACAGGTTGTGTGTCTAGTTTATGTATTTCATATGCGTTATTCTCTTTAACAATAGTTGAGAAGAGGCTTAATTCAAGTGGAACGGCGATAGTTACCTGTGCGGTTTGAAAGCACTGATTTATTCTGGGGTGCTGGTTGAAAGTATGGCCTTTATTATGTCAGTATTGTTTAGAATTTTGAGTTTGTTCTCACTTAAAAATATTTATTTTCAGACCACAACACTGGTCTCCTTATGGAAGCAGCTGTCTCTATCTGGCATTGAGATCCCATGGAGAAGCTGAGGAGGGGGATGGCTCTTCGTATCCATGAAGCCTGGATACTTCTGTTTGTAATCCCTGCTTTGGTCACTCCAGCTGCCATCAATCATGAAGACTATGCTGCCGATGAAGGGGACCAGACCTCCAGCAATGACAATCTGATCTTTGATGACTACCGAGGGAAGGGTTGTGTGGATGACAGTGGTTTTGTGTACAAACTGGGAGAACGTTTTTTCCCGGGACATTCCAACTGTCCCTGTGTCTGTACTGAGGATGGTCCTGTTTGCGATCAACCAGAATGCCCTAAAATCCACCCAAAGTGTACAAAAGTGGAACACAATGGATGCTGTCCAGAATGCAAAGAAGTGAAAAACTTTTGTGAATATCATGGGAAAAATTACAAAATCTTGGAGGAATTTAAGGTATGAAACCCTCTCTTCAGTATTTAGTATTAATGTGCTATAGGAATGGTATTTCTTTTGGGGACTCTCAAAGGCACTCGGTATTTTCTCGCTGCTTTAAATTGGTGCTAAAGCTAAAACCCCTTTGACCTTTGATGCAGGTCTGGCCGATGTGAAAGCTGCCACCTCCTCCCCCAGGTGCACCAAGGGAGGGCCAGAAGTCCCCATGTAAAATGCCAGCCCCCTGAATCTGCTGCTCTGGGCAGACTCCTTCTTTACTCATAGCACGAATCAGGTTGGACTACCAATGATGTCTGTAAAACTGGTGGTAAACAACACCGAGTGCTTTTTAAGAAGCCCTTTTCCAATTTGGATAGCAAAAATTGATGGCATGGTACTGAGAGAGTTGTTACTCATAACTGTATGAGAATGCAAGTAGATTGCAAGCTGTATTTAATATTTTCATTTCAACTGTGATAAGGCTGTCTAGAATGGCAGAAGATTAATTTCTAGGCAGATGCCCATCTCAAGCAATGAGAAGTATGGAATTTAATTGTAATGGTTGAGTTCCTATTAGGAATGTTGTAAAGAAATCCTTCATGAATGTATCTGAAAAATAAGACCAGATTTTCAAAAACCATTACCCTTTACACAACCTGCATCTCTCATTCTAATGAGTTTGATTGCATGTTTTCAATTCAGCTAAGGAAAATAGCATTTCACAATGAAGAGCAGGGTCTGCAAAGGTAATAGGTATACACGAGTTTGTTCTCCCAGGTCATGTGGCTTTCAAATTTGTACCTCCATAATTAACAACAGCCTATAACTCTTCGTGGCTGTGTGCCGGATACCATTATACACTTGCCAATTTATTTTCTTTTCTGACAATGAAAATACTTCCATCTCGGTCTGTGTACTTCACAAGTTCTCAGTAATATAAATCACAATTTCCTTTTTCCCAGATTCTGTCATTTTCAGTGAAGGTGGCATTTAGTTCCTTTCTTCTATCATGTATGGTTTATCTTCATCTTTTTCTGCCCGTCTGTAGCTACAGTCACTCGGTATGGGCAAGTCAGTTTAATGTCATGGTCACAAGGCAGAACAAATACATGAGGAACATCTCCTTGAGGGCCCTCCTGATCAACCTCTTCTCTGCTTTGCTTTCCTGAGGAATGTGAAGATGCTGATTTTGGGAACTGCTTCAATAGCAGTTTCTTCTGGCCGGAAGAAGGCCTAACCCAACTTCATCCCACAAGCATGCTTCAGTGGTCCCGTGTTGTCACGGTCCCTGTGATGTCACGGGATGAAGCGTCCCAGCTAGGTGTGATTTTGCCACATGGTCAGGTTCTTACATGAAAGGTATAAGGACTCTTTTTGGAGAGATTTCAGTGGGAGAATAATGAGATGGATTTTCTCATTAAAGTGTCTTTTGCATGTGAATGAAATGCAAAAGTACTAATCACTTTTCCTGAAAGAAATAATTGCACCCTGATAACGGATTAAAGGATAGAGAAGCAGACTTCAGGGGAGAAAGGCTATTAGAGGGGGTTAGAGCCATCTGGTTCGTTGTTTGCTGTGCTCAAAAACTGTAGGGTGTTGTGTGGAAAGCAAAGTTCCAGGATCTTCTGAGAAACACACAAAGTAGATGGTGGCACACCGCTCTCACACAAGGTAACCTTCAGTCCAGGACTGAGATCCTTCAGGCTTAATTTAGTTGACAATCGAGCTTTTGACCTGGATTTGTGTTTTGCCGAGAGCTCAAAACCTTGTGGAATAGGGCAGAAAATGATTGGTTTTGAAATCTATGTGTTTACCTAGAATAAATAGTGGCACTTTTTTTCCTCTAAGTAGTGGAAAAGATTCAGGCAATAGGATATTACTGTGCACTTCCAGAGGTGTTTTGGGGGGGGGGGGGGAAAGACCACCCATGAACTGTAAGTTTATAAATCCTGTAGGAAAGACAGAACTTCAGAATGCAGCAAACTGCTGCGACGAAGTGAAATCTTGACTTCATGGAAGCATCCAAGCACTTTATTATTTACTTCAACCTCACAAAGATTTGATCTGCTATCTCCCCAGCAGAAATTCAGAGCAGTCCATAGGTTTTGTAGGCTCTGAGCTCTGCTCTTCCCTCCTCCTGTTGAATTTATAAGGTCTGCAAACTTTCTCAAGTCCATTCCACACACATTGAAGTCTGTCTTTGGCAAAGAGGAGAGGTTTCCTCCGGTTGTTCTGACTCAACACCAGCCTGCTTTCCGTGGAAACGGAGGCACTGTTTTCAGTGGGCTCGTAACCCTTTTATCCACTGGATGTCCTTTTGATAATGGGTGGGTTCCAGATCATCATCTGTAGAGGTGCTCGTCAGTGCTGAGTTACAGCAGAAATTAGCCTCCATTTAAAAATCTTTTGCAAGTGTGTGTCTGTGTGTGTGCACACAAACATTTGTACTTGCTCTGGTAGTATTACCAGGACTCACTCATCTTGGAGAAATTTCAACTACCTGATCTTTCACAAATTAGGATTTCTTTTTTCTCTGGGAAGTTTTTTTCTTAGGATATCAAAATCTGTGAGAGGTTTCCATTTGGAAGAATTTTCCTGCCTTGTTTCTATGGTTCTGTTTAGCTTTGGGATGAGAGAAATCCAAATGCGATTTAGTCTTTTTTTTTCCCTCACCACTGACAGTAGCTGTGACTATCTCAGGGTAAAGGAGTAGCCATAAAGACCCATTTCTTGAATATTTACCTTTCTTCTAGTGAGCTGATCTTGTGCCTCTGATTTTTTTGACTCGTACCAATTGTAAGCACAAAATAGAAACATGACAACCAACCATCTAGCTCAGACAGCTCTCCAAATGTTTATGCCTGTGCCCCTAAATTGCTAACACACACAAATGAAACGCTGAACTGAAGTTCAACTGTAAATCTAAACCCATTAGTAGTTTTTCTCGTATCCTTTGTAAAACCTTGTGTCCCTGACAGATGGTTTAGTAACCCCATGTAGCATCTTCATAGCTCTGTTACGGGTCCTGGGAGATCTTTGTGGATTTTGAGCCCCAGCTGCCCCCGCCTGCCGCATCCCCTCGCTTTGCTGGGACCTGCTCCCAGCTTGGGCTGAGGCTGCAGTTCCACCGGGAAGCCCCGCGCAGGAAGGGTCAGCATGGTCTCTCTAGCGTGAATCAAGATCCAGCTCAAATAGCGTAATAGATTGCTGCGCGGCCTTCAGGATTTTGACTCCTTACGGAGCAGTACGTGGGAGAAAGGGGAGGTCTGGTGGCTTTTACTGGGATCCATCTGTCTCTTTCCCAACCTCATTTCCACTTCTGTCCTTGTCCGCCTCGAATCCGGCCTCTGCGGTCCCTCTCGGAGGCGGACATGGGGCGATGGGCAGCTGCGGTGGCTGCAGGGAAGGTGTGAAGGATGCTGCAAGTCTCAGGCAGTCTCTCCGTTTTCTCCAGCGGGATCTGGCGGGGACTCCCGGGGTCACTTAGCAGCTTGCTTTTTCTCCTACACATCAGCCGTGTTTTGATTTCAGTCCTGGAGGTTAAGGTCCGAGTCCCAAGTGCTCTGTGCTTGCCTGTACTAGCAGATGTCTTTCAGGGAGGTTGTTAACCCTCCCCTTTCTTCCCAGAGAGAGAAAACAAGCAAATAACAACTCAGAGAGCGGTCTCGGTTATTGCAAGTACACGTGGTTGTGTTTTAAATGAATGTTCCCAGACAGCAGCTTATGTAAACTTCAGGAGACAGTGTACCGCCAGCGTGATGGATGTTCGTTGGCAGCTTGTGCAGGAATCGTGCAAATGTCAGTGAGACAACGGTTTTCCGAAGTGCTGATTAGTTTTTACTCTCCTGCATAAGTTACTGAGAGAAAAGCACACGCCTACCCGCGTTTGAGAAATGCAGTTTACGGCGTGGTTTAAGGTACGTTTGTAGCCACAGTAAGGAGCTGTGTGAAAAGGATTAGGTGGTCAGTTTAAAAAGTCCGTAATCACTTGCGAACTTCCTACATCTCTCATCACCCAGTATAGGCATATCCAGAAGAACCACCTTCTATGGACCTGCATGAATATGTAGCAAAATAAAATTGCTGGGAAATGAATGATCGGCTCACAAGAGATTGTCAAAGCTGGCATCTGGAAACATTCTCTTCATTTTAGACCGTACAGGCAGGAGACAGCCTCCCCTGTCCCCGCGGGAGAGTGAGTCCTGGTGACATGGGTTTTGGTAGCACGGTGCCATCCTTCTCAAAGTCAATGGCAGAAATTTTCTAGCCACAGACTTTAAAGTATCTCCATTTGCCTGGCAGGACTGTGGGTGAGTTATCCTTTGGGTGGGAACACGAGAGGTTTTGGCATGACAACTTGGCCTTCCTGGTAATGTTCCTGTCAGAAGAGCAGCTTCTCCTTTCAGCCTGCAGTTGTGAACTTGAGCTTTGAAACATCAAGGACATTTTTTTGGGTGCTCTTCAGTGGCTGTCCCGCTTTCTGCCAAGCACAGAGCTGCAATTTCTTCCAGCCGTTGGCTCTGCCGATACTTAACCTTTCGTCTTCCTGCCCTTTCCAGCGACTTCTCCACCAACTTGTTCTCTCCCCTTCCACCGTGACCGCTCCCCTCCCAAACCCATCCTCCGTCAAAAAGCCTCCAGTGATGCCCCGATGTTTGTCCTTTGCATCAAGCAGAGGTGTGGAGGGAGAACAACCCATTGCCTGTGGGCAGGCCTCCACACTGGGGGGAAAAAAAAAAAGAACAGGAAAGGGGAAATTTTCGTTTCATTCTAGGGCACAATCTGCACTGACTTGAAAAGAGCCAGGATTTCACTGCTGGAGCTCTATTTTATTTTTCTTTCCCATGTTTCCTGCCACTATATCTGAAGTTCATTGCTTTGTTTTGTCCACAAATCATCTGTAATCCTTCAGCTAAGGCTTCTGTATCTCACTGACTTTATGTCTTCTCGAGCAGCACTTTGCACAGTGGGGATCACAGCTCTAGCAGGGATCTTCAGGGTATAATCAGAATCCAAAATAAATGAGGGACTGTATAAGCATAGCATTATCATATACTAATTCTCAGCTCGTTATGGAAGCCTTTACTTTGGAATAGCAGCACCTCCTTCTCCTTTGTTAATGTGCTTTAAAAATGTTTTATTAATGCAATTATCTCAATATACCTTAACAAAATAAGACCTCTCATCAGAAGGCATTAGTGCATGCAAGAGTGTATTCAGCTGCTATCCCGGCATCTCTCAGTCCCTGAAATGCAGTGTGTCCATTCTGCCACTGGAGAAAAGGCGGCAATGAAACCAAAAAGTGATTCCCCGCCTCCAGAACCATGCCAGAAATAGAAATTAAGTGGTGCAAACTCCAGCCTTGCTCTGACCACTAGGTATCCAGCCTGGGAGTGCAACCTTATCAAATATGAATGGAACACTGGGGACGTTCCTGGAGCGTTACTGATGGGATGATGCTGTTAGGTGAAAAACAAGAGCTCCTTGCAGCCCTGGGTGGAAAGGGAAGGCGAGGGGGAGAAGTGTGCAACCATCCGGTGCTGGGGCGGTGCAAGGGGTGCTCTGAGTGTCCCTCAGCCCTGCCCAGGTGTACGGAACGGCAGGTTTGGAGTGTGGGTGCTGTGGTTTATATCAGCGTGAGAAAACAGAGGCACAGCGCCGTGAATCTGCGGAGCTTCGTTAGGCCGCTACAAAAACAAAGTGAAGAGAAAAGGGAGGTTCTTCACTGAGTTTTCTCCGCTGTTATGAGAGTTTCCTGGTGAATCTGGAAAGCGCTCAAACCATGGCCAGCTAATCCTTGCAAGAACTAGCATATTAAAACCTTTTGGCAGTGTACTAAACCAGTCATGCAAATCGCTAGTAGTTTTTAAATTTTTGCTGATGAATTCCAAGAAACTGATTACTAACCCAAGCCAGCATGGGGCCCCGATTTTAATATTGGCATTTTTCTCTCCAAGATGTGTGCAGCGGGGTTTTTTTCTACTATGACTCAAACAACTGGGGCTTTTTTTTTTTTTTTCCCCTCTCTCCTTCTTCTTGTGTGTTCTGCAATTTCACGTACGGCTAGAAAATCACAATACAAAAGAAATTTCAATAACGTGCCTGTGCTTTAATAAAAGGAGCCATGAACAATGCCAGCTCTGAAGATAGCATACAGCCATTGAAATCAGACAGGGGAAACAGAACATCAGTCAGATGGAAAAGTATGATTTATTATCTCCCTCCTGGCAAAATTACAGTGACAATGTCTATGCAAAGGAATCTGAAATTACTGACTTACTGTATTTCTGTCATAATTTGTACCAAGAAAACATACTAAAATAGATAGGTATGTCATATATTGATCTATAGTGATACCTAGTTTTTAAATTATGTTATGTACTTAGCTACTGATTCTATAACATATATATTACATTATGCATAAGTGTATTATTACGATAGGTGAAAGAAGATGGGCTGTATTCAGAATTTGGCTACAAAAATCCATGCTGCTGTTTTCCCCAGATCACAGTAACACACAGAGGCCCCAGAAGCGCAGAGCTCAGTGGTGCCGGCTGCGCTACACACAGATTCTCTCAAAGCTCCCCACTGAAACAGATGAGACCCAAAACTCGAGCATCAGCATGATTCAAAATCACAAGGGATTAAGCACAAGCCCCCGTGTTTTAATCACAGTGCACCGTTGCGGGAGCGCAGTGCAGAATTTGGCCTGTATGTGCAAGCCCAAGGGATTGCTATTTTTCCAGTAAATATGACATGGGAAAAGAACATGTGCCCAACATTTGTACTGCCAAAGCTGTGGCTGGACTTTCAGATATTCGCGCCAGGAAATAGCCCATCGACTCTGCTTGCTTCCAGGTTTGGGGGCTGTCCAGAGAGCTACTGGAAGAGAGGAGATATCTCTGCGCAGCCGGAGAAGAGGTTCTGGCACTCCCTCTCCTCTCCATTGCCGCTGGAGCCGTGCTGTTAAGAAAATGGGATGTGTGGTACATGCAACAGTTAGCAGCTCCTTCCAAGAGCGGTAAAATCACATCTGAGGCTTTGTTAGCGTGCCAGACAATGCTCAGTGGGGCCAAGGAGAGAAGCGCTCATCCCTTGGCTCACCCAGGGTATGTCCATCTCTGGCACCCACGCTGTTTCTGTAGGGCTGGTGAGCGTGAGGTCCTCAGCTTGTGAGGAACGGTGTCATCCGTAGAAATGTTGATGGATCATTGGCGAGAAGTTTCTTAGACAACTGTTTCTTACCGGAGCGAGGGGAAGCGCAGGTGTGTGTTTATTGCTACTGGAATGTGCTTTACGCAGAATTGCATTCGTTAAAAATAATGCTCAATTAGCTAATTATCCTAGTTATTGTTTTTAAGACTATAATTAGATAAGTCATGTAGTGACAACGCTCAGTGTAGTTGCAAAATAAAAATACATGTAGCGTTAAGCTTCCTTACTCTTTGTTCTGTGGTGCAGTTCAGAGGTGATTCTTTGGGAATTACAATAAAGTCGTTATGCCTGGAGGAGCATCAGGGTTTGAAGCAGCTCCTCAAAGCAGGGAATCTCTCAGTCTGACCTGTGGTCATCCCGGGCAGGAAAACCTTTCTGACTGAGGGTTAACCCAGTGTGCTCCCTGGGTGTTAGCAGACGCCTGCATGTCCTCTCATCACAGACAACCTATTCAATCCTGTTTTCATTTCACGTCCTTCCTGGCTGGAGCTTATAACCAAACGTGATAACATCCCCTGAGGGACAGAAACCTCCCAGACCCTGCTGGCTTATCTCCTGGGGGTTTAAGCAATGGCAACTGGGGGCAGACGGGAATTTGGAGAATGCTTTCTCCATGGTGCCAGTTGGTAAAAGAGCTGCTTTATTCTGTGGGGCAGGTGGGTCAGGTTCTCCACTGCCATGAACTGCTGCAGCTCCATGGATCGCAGGTGGCCCATTGGGATGTTACACTGGTGTAAAGTTCAGTACCAGTTAGATACTCCTCTGTGGAGTTTGCATGATGCTGACCTGAGATGAGGATTTGCCGAGGGAGCTCCCGTGAAGCCTAATCCACCTTGCCAGCTGCCAGAAAGTAAAGAGTTAGGCTAGGCCATCAAAAAAGTACAGAGACTAGAGAAAGAGAGAGAAAAAGCAATGAGGAACAAGTCAGTATTTGATATGATTTGTTTGCCCCTCTCCCACCTCTCCACATGCAATGAAATCAGGACCAGTCTCAAAGCCCAGGACCGAAGGGAACCAAACCCACACCAAACCCAAGGAGATGTGTGGTTAACCCACTGGTGCAACCACAACTCGCCGCTTGGCAGGACGGGGCTTTGAAGCAGGGCCTGGAGACAGTGAAGGAGAAGGGGATGTACATGTAGATGTAATTCTGGGCGCTCAGCACCCTTGAGCTCCTGTACCCTCATCAACGTAAAGGAAAAAATCAAGTCAGCTCCTGACCGCACCTTGGACATAGACTTGACTTCAGCCAACATGTCTTTCCTTGGGAGGAGAAAAAGGTGATACAGCCAGAGAGTGTCAATGGAGCTCAGTAACGAGCTAAGGCATCCCTTAGGGCGCAAGAGGTGCCAAACTGTGCGAAACCCTGTGAGGGTGGTGGAGCACTGAGATCTGCAGTGAGGGGCCTCCAGCGGGAGAAGCTCACACCTCCCCTCCGCTGCAGAGCCCAGCCAGGGCTCACCTGCCGGGGTGGTTGTTTCCAGCTGCCTGAGCAGCCTGAGGACCACGGAGCTCGTCTTCAGGCATAGCAGCCTGACTCCAAAGATTGCGTTTGGTTCGGCCGAGCAGCCGTCATCTGGCTTCATTGTGAGTGGGAGGGTCACAGGGCCAAATCCATCACTGGTGTAAATCTACCTGGCCTGTATTGTGGCTGTGGATCCACGGAAAAGTGCAGGAGAAGGAATGGGATCCAAATCTCCTCCCCAGCAATGGCTGGTTATGCTATACCTACCTCCTTAATACACATCCAGGACTTCATCAGTACATAGAGCTGATCTCACCACCTTCTCCCATCTTTCGGCGTGCATGAAGAAGGAAACGGCACTCAGGTGTACGGAAAACACAAGTAAAAGGGGTCAGCTTTCTGGCCAGGTCCTGGGTTCCTGTCTCCCTGCCCCAGGAGGTTTTCTCCTAGACGAGGCTCCTTCGTTGCAAGAGGTGACAGGGAGGGAACGGAGAGCAGGAAGCTGCCAGCTGGGCTCTGTTTCCCTACTGATGTTAAAAGGAGCTTAACAAATGGGAACAAACACTTTGTCTGTGTCCGAACGGGGCTGCGCATCACGTGTTCGAGATGCAGTCCCATCTGTCATATCTGTAATCTTCCGAAAGGAGTTCCGTTCCCCGTGCACTGGGCATGTCTGAACTAAAAACCTATCGTAATAGAGTCATTAAAATTACCACCGCAGTAATAGAGACCTCCAGTCCCCTTCAGGCCCAGGGTAGGTGAGGTCAGGAATAAAATGAGACATACATCAAAACAAAGGGAGCGTTCTGACCAAAGAAGTGCAAAGTCGCGCTGTTAGGGAAAGCTCCATTGCTGCTCTCGGGAGAGAAGAGCAACCACGAGACGGCAGATACACAGCTCCCGTGGAAAAAGGGCCAGGGCTCGGCTCAAGGTTGTCTCTCTCTCTTCAGCTAACGAGGAGTCACTCTCCAGATCCAGACGTGGTTCCAGGAGCCTTTTAAACCCATCGGTTGTGTGGCACGTAGCAAGTAGATGAGTACGAAGCTCCTAATGCCATCACAATCCTGAATCATCAGACGTGGGCCCGGCATGCCCGTGGTGAGGCATATCTTCTGTGCTTCTCTCCCTCATCTGGCTTACTGATCTGTAGTAGCTCCCCAGGAATTTTCACAAAAGGATGGCAAGGATAATGTTGTTTCCAGGTATAGACAGGCATTGGTCCGGGGCTGAGAGGAGGATATACCTGACCGGGGGGGATTACAGTCTCTTTGTGCCTCTCCACCTCCAGAATCCAAGCCTGGTTACCAGCCTGCTGGGAGGACTCTTGTAGCTGTGGATCGATAAGCAGCAGTTAGGGGTCACTAAACCTGAGCTTTGGTTGGAGAGCTGCAGCATCTGAGCCGAAGAAAATAGAGAAGTCATCTTCAACCCCCTTGTGATGAGACTGTTTTGAGTATAGGGTGGAGTCACCATTTATAGAAAACGGTTTCAGTAATGTATTTGTGTCTCTCTTGTCCTTTCAGTTGAGTGAGAAATTTGTCATTCCGTTTCAGTCTTACATTAGTAATGTTTGCGTGTGTTGGGGGCTCCCTTAGAAATCCAGGATCTCAGCATCCACTTCTGCTGCTTCTTGGAAGCCAGCTCCTTGTTTTAGCCAATCTGCAGTATGGTGCAAGCATTTTTCAGTTTTTCGATGGCACAATTCATTTGTATTGCTAGTGCTCCATATGAATAGGATAGAGCTCCAGTTTTTCACTGCAAAGAAATTATCTAATGACTTAGTAGGTTTTTTCCTGTTGCAAAATCATTTGCAACCTGATGGCGTTTTTCAGTGATTGTACTCGTCTATAACCACTCACTGGATTGTTTATTTGAACAACTTTCCACCTATAGAAAATCGAAGTCATTATGGTTTCTGTAGCATAATTGACTGTGTCTCTGCACTAGCTGGATGGATGATTTTTATTTTTTTAAGTAAGTGACAAAAATGAGTGAAATTTTTTGCCCCGTGCAAGTTCTTGTATTGGTGCACACGCGCACAAAAAAGAGCCATTTACCAGACTTTTAACACAATGTAGACATTTATGCAGTGCTAATAGTAAAGGCCAAGTGCGCAGCCCCGAACAGAAGTGGGCTGATCCCAGTCTCCCCTTCTGGTGGGACTCCCTAACTAGCCCATTCTCCACAGTTTGGCACCTGCAAAATTTGTCACTTGAAAGCTTTCTCTGAACTTCCCCTGCAATCTCCTGCTAATCTGCCTGAGATCACAGGCAATTTCAATAACAATGAAAATGATTCTAATTTTGACTCCAGGAGTATCTTCGATGAATGCTATCCCGGTTTCTTTTTTATTCATCTCCCCTGGTTTATGACTTCCCACCTCAGCCGTAATGTGGAAACCGTTTTTACCTCCGATTTTATTCATCAGGTCCTTTTTAACTTTCTTCCCTTTCTTGCTTCCTGCCAATAAATTCACCACCTGAAACTGTAGCTACAAAAACCATTTCCATCAGAATTGTCATTGTCCTTAGCGTCATTAAAAGTTACAGCTACTCTTAAGATGTAAGTGCCCAATTTGACAGACTTCGCTTTCCATCGCTCTGCTTTTCCTGCTGTTTTATCTGCGTAGAGCAGGATGGCATCAGTCGAGCCTGTCTGAGGGGGGAGGCTGAATGTGATTATCCAGATGAGCGCTGGCACACACTCTCTTGAAAACTAAAAGATGGAGAGATTGGCAGCAGAGATGGTTTTTGGCTTTCCTGCCCTTGGAGTCCAGCGTTCGCAGGGGATGGGAAGCATCTAGTCCTTCCCGGGGACATGTAGGCAGGAGGTGTGTGTGATACAGGTAGGGGATCCGAATCTAAGGCGAGAAGCTGACAAAGGCGTGCAGAAGTACCAGGCTAGATCTACTGCGTTCAAAACCACCTTGACATCAACACTAATGGAGATGATTTTGTTTCCTTCTTTTTAAGAGGAAGAGGTTTGCACTTCTTTTTCTAACGTGTTCTCAAAGGGGGAGATAGCATTGCAACTCTGCATTCAGTAAAACTAGGCTGCAAAGCATATTTTCCCTTCACAATGTAATCTAGAAAAGGCATATACTTATGCACCATTTCCTTTTTGGTGTTTAAAGGAGGTGGGAGCTAACATGCCTGATTAAGGTTTGCAGTGATATCAAGAGTCCTGGCATCTGCTCTGCATTTGCTCTGCTGTGATGGATCTTTGGGTTTCTGTGGGGCTTGGAAAGAAAACTCACTGGCTTAATTTCTTGGTTATACACCCCTTCAAATTCCAGTCAGCCAAGCAGATTTCTCCAGTCATTGTGCTCATTTTGTAAATATACCTATTTGACTGTGAAAAGCATCCCAGGCCCCAATAGCAGGTCTGTTCAATTCAGTGCAAGTACTTAGATTGCCTTCTCCTAACTCAGACAGCCTCTGCGTGATCAGTACGTGACTATTGTAATGTGATTAGATGGTTGTAAACACTTACACGAAGCTTTTCTATTTCCTTCCTCAAAACAAATGTCAAGTATTTGTGATACAATAGTTGTAAAGTTTGTATTGCTCTGTAGTTGTTTGCTAGTAGCTGCGTGTAATTGATGGAGGGCTGTTGGGCAATAGTCAGACAGCACGAGGACGTGGTCCTTATGTGAGCACTTCATGGCACCTAGTCAATGAGATTAAATCTTCGAGTATGGGATTATGGGGTATTCTTGTACCAATACCCTCTTCAGGCTTAGCTGGAGACTGTAGGAAGGAGGGGGAAGAGAGCAGCCCAATACATCCTGATAACTGGATCTCGGAACAGATGACTTAGAGGGCAGTTGCAAGAATTTGCAGTAGCTTTGAGCAACCTGTATGCTAGCTCCAGCAGAGATGTAAACTGTCTTCCGTGAGGCTGAAAACTCAAGTACAAAGAAAGTACCACGCAATTTAAAGTCTTTTCTTGAAAAGGTAAGGAGAGGTGCAAAGTCTCAGGAAGCGGCTGTGCTAAACGTGCCTGGAGGAAATCAGGAGCTGGCATCTGAGTTCACAGAGCGGGAAGTCTCCAGGAGTAACAGGCCTGTTTATAGTCTGTTCTAATGACACAAGGTCCACCGGCTCTTGCAGTACTCCGGTGCCAAATCACACTTGGCTCTCCGAAGGCTGCTTGGGAAATGGGCCCCATTTTCCCAGCTCCCGGAGGGGTATGAGCCGCAAACCCCGAGTGTGAGTGAAGCCAGGGGGATTAATCACAGCTGATCACCGGAGACTGCAGCCTTAGCACGTGGGCTGAGACCTCTCCTGAGCGGGGTGACAGCCTGCACGTAGGACTGAAATGAGTGTGCTTGGAAACCACGGCTAGCCTGGTGAATGTGGCAGCAGAGCAAAAACTCTGAGGAAAATTGCTTCTGATTGACAGAACAAACAGCTAAAGAAAAAGTATCAATCAGATGTCATCTCCAGAGTTTTTTGTTTGTCTTGGGTAAATCAGTCCCTTTCCACCTCTCTAGAGACGTTTCTGCAGCAGCAGTTAAGAGTGAGTGACAAGCAGAGGTATAGACGGAGAAATCCTTGTTGGAGGCAGGGAAGAGGAGGGCTGCAGAATAATGTTTCAGATATATGTATACACATATGCTTCCTCCCTTCACGCAGGAGAATACCCACTACTCAGTAATAAGCTCTTGCAGGGCAATCTGCATGTTACAGAAAGATCTTTCACATATTTGGGGCAGCAGAGAGGTGGCTTAGGGTGCTGTAGCTGTGGACGAGGCTTGAGCAAAGGGTGAAATACAGGTGAAGTTCAATATTTGCAACAAGAGTTTCTATCATTAAATGAGATGTCTCAGATGCAGTAAAGCAAGATCTTTGCAAAATCTTGCCTAAAAACTTGAAGTTTTGTGTATCAGTTATTTGTGTGATTGTACCAGCTGCCTTGGTCTAAAAAATTGTTTGATTCAGATCTCTTCAGCTGTAGAAAAGCTTAAAAGAGTAGATTTAGACACTGAGATTTTAATTCAATTTTCCATTTTCTTTTTTCCACCTTTCCTTTAAGTGTGGGAAGAGTCAGGCTATTTTCCTGAAGAACTCTTGGATCATGTCTCTGTCTATCCACCAGTCCTTCTGGATGACTTGAGGGTCTGCTGGAGCCCTCCAAGCGTAGACCTGTCAGAGGCATGAAACTTCTGTATGAAACCTAAAGGACCCACCGGCTGCCCAAGCCCTTTCAGAGAGGGAGCCCTTTATCACTGTGAGGAGTAGCTGGATGATGTCAGCAGCACAATTCCTACACGTGCTGATATTTGCTTCCAAAGAGAGGGTGAAAATGGCGGGGAGCTGGTGTGTGTATGGGAGGAAGAGTGAAGATGAGGAGATACGGTATCCACATCTGGTTTGGCGTCCTCATTTCCCCTGCTCAGGGTGTATCTTGTTTCTCGTTCTGTTTCCTTTGCTGCCTTTTTCGTTTGTTTGTTTATATCATCTATCAACTTTATCATTATGTGCTCATGCACATAAAATCTTTATTAGCCGTGCGAATTCTCTATTCTCTGTTTTAATTTCCCTTCCTTCTTTCTTTGTTAACAAACTCTGCTGATTGCAGATGTTTCCCATTTGACAGCACCTGAGACTAAGGTTTTCCAGCCACTCAAGCAGATGAGCGCTGGCTCCTTCCTCTGGCTGCCCCACTACATGGGACAGGGCCATACCCTGGTAGAAGCAGGGAATGAACTCACCCTCCTATCCAAACCTGGGGTCACGGTCCTCCTTGAGATCAGTAGAACAGAAGAAAAACAGAAGGTGGGCCATGATCTCAGGTGTAGTTATAAACAGGGGTGGTTAGGGTCCACGTCCTTGTGCTTCTTTGGTCTCTTTGAAGTGACTGGCAGAAAGAGAGGTGAAGCAGGATCAGTGCTGAGATTGAGAAGGTCCTTTGTTCTCTGTGTCCGGCTTCATCTGTTCTCAAATGGTGGTTAGATGTTGGCCACGTCTGCTTCCCACCAACTGGGCTTGACTCGGCCCTTGCACTGACAACAACATCAAAGAATGTACTTCCTCAGTAGTTCTGCTGTCACCCCTCTTGTAAGTGAAAATTGGGTAAAAAAAAATAATTCAGGTGCTTCGTACCAGTTTTCCCAAGTCAAAATGCTGTACTGATACCTTCTACAAAAGGACGCAGTTCACTCCCCTGGTTTTAATGATAGATCCATTTCTTCAAACATGCCTTGAACAGAAAGGAACCACGCAGTTCTTGGGTGCGTATGTATCTGTGTTATGGCTGGGCACCAGGAACGTCCTTCCCCTTTGGACAACGGTGCGAAGAATGTTCCTGCACCAACATCTCTTGAAATTCTTTCTAATAAATCCTTTGCTGGAAAGTGTTCTAAGAGATTATTCTACCTTGGACAGGCGGAGTGAATAAATCATCTTCTTGGCCAAGCCTTTTACAATCCTTTAATCTTGACACTTTTTCCAGAATATCAGTTTAAGGGACACCAATAAAGTGTTTGCACTGTCCATGTGGGAATGGCATAGCCTCTGATTTGTGTCCTCTCTCCTTCATACTTCAGAAGTGATTTTTCAACCTTGTTTTTCAGTAGGGATCAGAGGTTTTTTTCAGGAACTGGTGTTAGCCGATGTTTGAACTTCAGTGGCTACAAAAGTGTAAACCACCCCTCTTCTACAGGGGATAAATCTTTAAATCAGGAATTAGGAAACAAATCTTTGGCACATTTTTCACTGGTTCCCTGTTCTTCACTGATTCCCAGTTCATCATTTCACCGCTTGGTCTACCTACTGCCTATGTAGATAAACAGAGGTCTTTTCGAGCCAGTGTCCTAGAGTTGTTCCACAAGAAGGGTACCCCCAGGGAAATCAATAGCTGGGATGCAGAGCCCACAGACAAGAGCAAGAAGATGCTCAATCGCTGTGGTTGGGGCAAAATCCTTTCTGAAAGGGCAGGGGTTTGCAAATCAGATCCCAGAGCACACCTTATGGGAGAAAGGACCTAGGCATTCATAAAACCAGTGGGCGTGAAGGCTGGAGTCACCTGTGGAGGTGAGGGGCTGGGTAAGAGCCACAGTAAGGGGCACTGGCAAGTGAACCAGATGGTCAGACAGAGGAGGATCCTGGAGGCTAGACCAAGCACCTTGAACTTGATAAGATGGGAAAGAGGAGATGGCTGTGAAAAGTCTTGTCATTCATGCCAAAGCAGCCTTTTCATTTGCTGGCTTCTCGTTCCTCGTACCATTGAGGTGTGCTTTCCCGCTTTAATTGTGTGCGGTTCTTCCCTCTTGCAAAGCTGCTTTCAGTGTCAGACAACATCATGGTTTATTACAGTGTCATTTTCAGGTTACACCAACAACGCAAAAGCAAAAGATGTGTATGTCATGTCTCATTTACTCAGTCGCAGAGTCGTTCAGGGGCATCTTCTACTTGTGTTGATCATCTTTAAGCAGTAGATTGGGCTGCGGTCCTGGAAACGCATCACGTATTTCTTAGTGTTGCAGCCGCTGGAGTAGTGAAGATGGGGACAAGTCCTGAAGGATACATCAGTGAAAGCCTCCACAAATCACAAGATCAAGTTCTACTGCTCCATATAATTAGCGATTAAAATGAGTAAAAACAAAGCAGCAATTTTCTTATTGATCCCTCAGCAAATAGTTCTGTCTGTTTTCTTCTGTATTGTTTCTTCTTATTAAATAGCCTTGAATAAGAAATGTCAGTCAAATGAATTTAGATTCCTGCTGCTTCAGACAGAAATCAAAGCAGGATTGAACGAGGAAAGATAATTAGAGGAATTCCACCTCCACAGACTTCTTCCCTTGCTCAAGGAGTGCTGATTTTATCTAAATTGCCAAAGCCGTGAGCAAATGAGAGGTGATGGGAATTATAGACTGCAGACGCTGAGACAAAGCAAGAGAAGCTTTAATTAGTGCATTTTAAGGTAGAAATGAATTTCCTGGGAATAAATTATTTGCCTCAAGACATATGGAGCTTCTTAGAGGTGAACTGAAAAGCTTTTTACCTGCCAGAACCAGGCCTCACAGGTTGTATCCGTCTTGTAGAAATGAGTGACACATCACTGGGGTCTGAAACACATGGGGACGAATCCTTTCCTTTGCATCTCTTTTTTTTTTTTTTTTTTTTAATATGGAAAAATTCCCATTGCTGCAGATTCCCACCAATGCAACAGAAAGCAGAATTTTTTCCAATACCCACATTTCCTCATTCAAGTGTTAGTGATGGATCCAGTGTTGCTGAGGAATTGGGAGTTACATATTGAACGTGCAGGTACTGAAAGGAAGCTATTTTCCTTTCAAATTCTCCTCTTATTCTCCTTTCTTAGCTCTGTTGTCATCAATTCATCACTCTTACACACACATAAGGACACTGGAAACCTTAAAACACTCATCTTCCTATTTTTCAACAGATTTCTACAGCTTTTCCGAGGGTGAGACAGTGACAACGCTCTACTGTTTGGAGGTAGATAGAGATTCCTGTTTGAACTGATGGAGCTGAAACGAAACCACTTAGCTGGGTGCTTTACTCCAGAACTCCCTGACTTCAGCAGAATTATTCAGGCTCTTAATTATTTATGTATTCTGTGCGAGGCAGTTGCTCACAAACCGTGTTGAAATAGGCAGGAGTGGGGCCAGAGCCAGATCTAATGGTTATGTTATGCGAGTGCTTACAGAGCCCTGATGCAGTTGCTGCACAAACACAGAATAAAGTGGCTTTGCCCCTCCAGGAACAACGCTGTTCTCCTCCACGCTGAAAAGCGAGAATGAAAGCACATCCAGAGGTTGGCAGATGGATAGGCTGCCCCAGCAGCACCTTCTTGGGGGGTTACTGGAAGTGGTGGTCCACATGAGATATGAGTATGACCTGGAGAATCACCCTGTCCTCTCTTCCTGGGATGAACCACCACTCGTGATCTTCCAAAAATCCCGCTCTGCTCCCGGGAAATGTGTAAGATAACAACAGATGGGTAGAGCAGAGGTACAACCTGGTGGCTTCAGCTCGGTCTTTTTCACAGAGGGACCTGAAGTCTCCTGAAAGCTAAAAAACCCCACACCCTCTCTGAGAAAACAAGTATCATGCTCATTGTTTTTTTCCAATGTTCTGGTTGCCTATTTCAGATGTTGCTATTTTGTCCTATTAGGTTAATTTGTATTACCCATGCCGAATGAATGCAGTCAAGAGGTATTAAACGCTGATGTGTTTATCTTATGGCAAGATAGAAATGTTGCAAACTTGTGAGCTACGGTAGGAAATGGGCTAATTTTAGATTTGTTCCTAGCCCTCGCCATGCGAATGGTGTCGCTGCGAGCCCAGCAATGAAGTTCACTGTGTTGTAGCAGACTGCGCAGTTCCCGAGTGTGTCAACCCAGTCTATGAACCAGAACAGTGTTGTCCTGTCTGCAAAAATGGTAAGAAAGTACTGTATTGGCTTTAACAAAGAGATATAAAGGAAACATTAAAATGTTGTTACCGATGCATCACCAGGAGATTTGCTTCCAACAGCACAGGCTGGCGTTGGGGCTGCTACTTCTCCTTGTGCGTGGGCTTCAGTTATGAGGTGGCAACTGTGAAAATCAAGGCTGCCCTTCCTGGCCTGCGTCTTCTCATCGAAGCTGATGGGATTGCTGACTTGAGTAAGGCTTTGTAGGAGCGAGTCCTGATATCAGTGACAGTCATTTCATGTATTTGCTTTTTTCTCATAATCAGTCTAACATGAAATCAAGTATATAAGAGAGAGACTTTACCCCTAAATTGAGAAACCAGTGGTTATTACCTCAGACCAGGGGAAGACTCACCAAAATCAATGGCAAAACTTCCACTGGGGTGGAACATCTACCAAGCCTGTAACATCATTAGAGGAGTGCTGGAGTCTGTGTGTATAGCGTTGGCCCTTGTTGTCCTGCTGAAACGATTTCATGAATTGGAGTCTGATTCAGCAATACTTCCAAGAAAGATTTTGGGATGACTGAAAGTACCTCTTTGGAAAATAAATCTTTTTCCAAGAAGGTCTCCCCGGCCTTGTACCACAGCCCGTACACACATATGTCTCTGGAAAAGCACCTTTCTCCTAACGTAGCTATGAAGACAGATTAAAAGCTGAGCTAGCTTCACATAAACCTCTTCATGGCTTTCTTAACATATAAGAAATGGCTACTTAGACTCATCTTCTCATGTTTAGAATTCACTATCCATTTATATTTCCTCTTACATACATCACGGCTGCTGGTAAGAGTAATGGTTGCCTTTGAATCTAAATGAAAATGTTTACAAAGAAATAACATTTTCAACACATTTTCTGCTCTTTAAGACAGAGAAAAAGCAGAGAGTTGCAAATGCAAAATATTCTAAAGGAATTGGGGAAATTAAGACCAGTCTGGAAAATAATACCAAAAATACTACTTGAAACCCTGAGGTTTATATTAAACTGTGATTTTTACTCAAAAATATCTTGAAAGGATTTCCTTTAGAGTTTTATGTTTCTTTTGAAAAGCAGAAAATGTTCATAGGAAATGCCATTGGTTTGCTGTTGGTGGTGGCGAACTTCAGAGACAAGGTATGTTAACCGGCTCTATCCACCGCCTTTGCATATGGCCCGCTGTGCTTGGTTGTGAGGTTTCCCATCGCGCTCAACAAGACTGATACCTTGGGTTGATGACCGGGAGGGGTAACAATGGCCATAGCCGCGCCTATCACCGTGGCTCTGGTTCATTTACATCGAACAAATGCCGCTCGTGTGTGTTCCCATTGCACATAGGGTACCATGCTGAATCCCTCTCGTTTAGGTTGGAAGTACTTGCTGATTTCTTCCCATCTGAGCATCACTCAGGCTTCCAAGGAGTGCAGACTCAAAGGTGGCTTCACACAGCTCCAGGAGCTGCTGGATTTCCCTACCAGCCCTTCACCACCATGACCATTTCCCCCAGTAACCAGACTCCCCACTTTGGGGGTTGCTGGCTTTCTGTGTTGCAGTCCCCAACATCCCTGGTGGCTGGGAGTGGGCAGCATCTTTCTTCCAAAAACAGTCAGAGTGCCCAGGTTACCGGGAGGAAAGGGAAAGAAGCAGCTCCTACTGATGGGAACAAGGACAGGGGGACAGAAAGACAATCAGTCATCTGCTGAAGGGGCTTCAGGGCACGGTGTAGTGATTGGAACCCTCAACTGGAAGACAAGGCTTCCTCCGTGGTTTTGCCAAATTTTTCCACTCCTCTCTTCACTCATCTGTTAGAGAGACAGATATAAATTTCCCTAAAACCTGTTTTAGGCAAGGGAAGTGTTTCTCACCATCCTCTTAAGAGCAGCCTGCATGCCTTGGGGATCCTGATCTCTGGGGCCTGGGAGACCGGGGCTTGCAGCACAGCTCTGAGCCAGCGGTGGATGAAGGGCAGAGGTGGTGTGGTGGCATGGCTGTTTCTTGGGATCAAGGAGCATATCGACATGGGGGATACTGTGGAGGGGAGCTGAACCCCTCCTTGTGTCCCAGCCTGGCTGTAGGGATGAGATAGGAGACCTCCCCTTGACCGGCAGCTTTCTGCTCCTCCTGCTGCACCTAGAGCTGACTGGCTAAGAGTTGGACAATGCTTGTAGTTTCGGCTTTATCCTTCACAGATGAAACGAAGTAATTCATGGAGTGATAGAAATTAGTAAGCGCCAGGATAGTCTCCTTGGTCACAGGGAATCTGATGAGCAAATTTTGTTACTGCTCTTGGACGTGGCTCCAAGTATGGCACGCACCCTTCACCTCCCTCTAACATTTTGGGAACTTCATGCAAAAGAGTGACAGACATTGCTGTGTCTCCTTCCTCTCTGAATCCCTCTGACACTTCCTAATGAATGAGGATTGCAACGCTTCAAGCTATCCGTTCATCTTGAGGCCAAGATTTTATCTTTCAGCTCTCCACTGCAGCGAGTCAATTAAAGCTCAGTTTCACAAATGCATGAAGATAACACAAGCTGACAGACCCACTTAAATGACTGAAACCCCCTTTTTTCTTTAATTTATTTGGTTTTTTTCCTTCCATCCAGTAGTTTTTGCTTTCTGCCAAAGTGGTGAAGACAGTTACAGTGCCATGTCTCTGTGTGATGAAAAGATTTTAGCTTAGCCTCGGTCCCTGTGGTCATCACTGTAGACTGGCAAACAGAACTTCAGGGATACAGCCGTTGAGGGGAAAAAAAAGTTAATCCCCAGAACAACACGTAATGCAAATCCTCATTTCAAAAGCTACTCCTTAAAATTTTGGTAAGGAAAATCCTCGTTTTAGGTTAAAACACAGCCCTGCGTTGTTTGCTGCACTCTGCTAGCAGCGTGGCTTGCCTGCTTGTTTAGCTGTTGCTGCCATTAACGGGAGAATAATTTCTTCTCGATACATTCAGATGGATTTTCATGCCTTTCTTAATTATGTCTCGCCAAGGGCAAAAGTGCTGTGAAGCAGTGAGGTTAATGCAAAAATCTGTTGATTCTAACATACCTGACCTGAAGATTCATAAAAAGCCAATATCAATTTCCCTCCCTCTACCATCATTTAAGAGCAGTCTGAACAAGTGGCTTTGGAGATTTATTCCTCATTGTCAAAAGAAATAGAATAGTTATCTGGCGCTTTGCTAAATGCGGTGTAGCTCGTGCAAAGCTGGCTCTGCTCGGCGGGGAATACCACATTACATGCAGAGCAGGCGGAGGGAGGCTGAAANGAGGGAGAGGACATTGCCTCCTGCGTGTCCCATCGTCCGATTTGTCAGAGTGGATTTTAAGGGCGATGGCTCCAGGTGCCGCGCAGCATTTCTGTCGTGGAGATGAAAGGTCACTGGATTTCATGTTTCCTGGTAGTGACAGACCGCAGAATTATGGCCCCGAGTTGTTGTTTCGAGTCATTGTGACTTCTCCAGACAAAAGTGTGTCAGCTATTGTTAACTCTCTCCTCTGCGGGGTCTGAAACTTGCCTATCGCTGTTAAGATCAAGCTCGCGGCTGCCGCCACCTGTGCAGTCCCTCCTGCCCCCAGGTTCTCCTGCAGTTCAGCGAGAACCCATCCACTCTGCTTACACCAAAGTCTTCGCCAGCAAAAATTCCCCGTGAGGTCCCATCCTCCTGCGTCCGGGGCTGTAGACGTGCCTGTGTGGGGTTACCCTCCCCTGGGTCTTCTCACCTGACCTCGCACTCTTCATTTCCAAACCTCTGCTCATCCCTCCCCCTAAATCTATCGCTGCTGCAGGGTGAGCCTCGTTACTGGTGGGACGGGTGGTTTGTAAAGCCCTTAGGTATCGCTCCTTACGTTTCCTTCTACCCTTTGGACATGGTCTGGCAAGGGTGCAGGGATGGGAGGGATCCCCAGTGTATCATCGCTCGCATCTCTCTGTGATCCAGATTGAATGGGCTCCTCTTCTTTGCCAGTTCAGAACAGCTCTCACCTACTGCTGTGTGCTAAGGGAGAAACTCATTGCGTTTCACCTTCCCCGCTGCTGTTTGCTCAGAGCCAAACCCACCCGCTCCCCATGTCCCCTTTGGTGGGGGGGGGTGAGTAGATGTGCTCCTTCAAGGAGTGCCCTCCCCTCGGAGGTCCTTCCCCCAACCCTGCGCCGAGTCGGGGACACGCTGGTCTTTGCCCGCTGCTCTAAGAGGGCTCAGCTTCGTGCCGCTTGTGCGTCTGTCCCCCCGGTCGCTGCTCCGTGGAAGAAAAACCAGCTGCAATTTCAAACGGGCGGCCTCGCGGCTGCTCGGGGAAAGGCTGGAGGTGAGCGGAGGCAAGGAGAGGGCAGCACAGGGTTCCCCTGACTTTACAAAGTGCTCCTTCAGAATTGTATCCAGAAATAATCTCGACGTTAGCAAAAATTCATCATCGTGGGGGATTTTATGGCACAGCTGTGTCGAGGAAATTAATTTAGAAATTCCAATAAATGCCACAATAGAATTGTTAACAACTTCTCCTCTCTAAAGTGTGAAATTCTTTTCAGAGCATTTCAAAGGCGCCTTCACCCATTTACACATACATTAACGCAATTGCTAAAATAGACTTTGCCTTGGCACTTTCATTTTCTTGAGGGATGAACAGAAAAAGCATTACACGTTTCTGTTTTGGGGTCTGGTTTTGCTTTTAATTTCATTTTTGTTGCCACCAATCCTCACCAAAAGAATTTGTTACCCAACGAGACAGATAAAAGCTCACATGTCCACAGCGAAGTACTTCCTGGCAAGTGTGCTTACTCACGTTAGCGTGGGCTTCTGGAGACATTTGTGATGAAATACTGGGCAGCAGGAAGGCGTTTTGTAAGTAATCTGTCACCAAGTCTTTAATTAAAGATTTAAATTATCACAGTTGATACAGATTTCAAAGTAAAGAGTCTGATCCTGCCCTCCACATATAAGTAAGAGATCCCTTTGACCTTCAACAGGTTTTACCTTGGTACAATACCATGTATTCAGGCAAAACTCTTATGGGTTTTTATTGTAATATGCTATAAATATTAATAATTCCCTACAAATGTCTTCATCTTTGAGGGCATGAGCACAAAAGCGAGTAAGTAATAATTTATTTCCATGCAGATAAAGTCACATTTTACCCAAGCATCTCTATTTACTGAGAATATAAACTTGCTGCTCATTATTTCTCAGTTCGAGTTAATTTGAAATAAGCATTCTGCACCCCAGCCTGCTCCTTCTCTAACACGGCGTGTTTTGCCCAGAAACCCCCCAAGGATTTTCCCAGCCCATCGGAGCCGAAGGCAGCCTTTCCTTTAGCAAACAAATACGTGTTACGTGTGTCCCTAAGTGAATTTTGCACGCCGCTCTGTAGATCAACACCCGGGGGCTGACCTTCGAGGCTGCCTTTTCCTAGCAAGCAGGAGGTAGAAATGCCTTTTTTTTTTAAGCGGGAGATTTTTTTAAGTCCTCAAGGGCTGTGGACGATGGGAGGGGGGAGTTGGTGCCGGGCCACGGGCAAGCAGCCCCCAGGCCAAGCTGTTCTCATCTTGCTTGGTGAAAGTTGATTCAGGAATTTCATTTACTTTCATAAATTAAGGAGGGCCAATACCGATTACCGCTTGGGTGGGTAGATCTCCTCGGAAAATCTAGATGCCACAGAAGGAGGTGTTGGCGACGCAGTCAGTGAACAGGGCTCCTCCTTCTAAATCAGGGAGACAACCAAATCGACGCCCAGGTATTGTCTTAGAGGGGCAACGCGATGGGTTTATTTTGCAAAACCCTCTGGGATTTGGGGGGACAAAAGGCTCCATTTAAAAGTAAACTATTTATCGTATTTTAGGTGAAGTAATGGGTTAGCAGTGCAAGTTGTTAACCATTGTTGACCAAAAGAACTTTCCCACGTGGCCTCTATTTTTCCAAATTATCGGCTATCTTGAAAAGTGCCAAGATTTTAATATGGAATAATCTAGTGCCTGGATATTAAGTTACCTGTGCTTTATTGCATAAATATAGCTTGTTATTTATCTGCAAGATGTGGATCACTGCATCTCCAGGTCATTGTTTTGGAAAGCATCTGCTTCTAACATGATCAGTGGCAAAAAAATCAATGAAGTATGGAAAAAAATTACTAAAAGTTTGAGGAAAAAAATGAAGGTTTTGGGGAGAGGATGTTTTGTCTGCCATTTGATTATATACAACTGTTTCAGGATAAAGATGACACAGAAAAGGTGGCAAGAGGACACGAGAAGACTTCATATTCATTTACTTTGTGGAAAGCAGTGGTTTGGAGCCATGGGGAAATTCCTTTAGAAAAAAAACCCAACTAAATAAAATTCCTCTTCTAATTTATTTCAGGAATTCCTGAAATGGCCAGATTTTAAGATTGCAGTTAAAACCCCTTCAGTCAAAGTCTATGCAATATGCTGATTGATTGTGCAGATGCAAGTTGAATGTGACCAGCCGAGAAGAAGACGTATCCCCCACACCGGACTTTGCTGGACTCCACGATCCTCTTCATAGGTCCCAGAGACGGAAGCCTGTAGCGTAGCGTAGCCACATCACCCTTCGTTCTTGGTGGATGAAGCATTGATGGCAGCCAGCCAGCTTTTTGGGTACTCGGTTGAGCCCAGCACCCCGTTCAGATGGCGTGCTGAGGGGTCACGGGAACGACCTCCTCCTCTTCGGGTGGCGCTTGCCCAGCGCCCGGGGGCTGGTGGTTGTCGCACAGCCGACTCCTCAGCGCTGCTGTGCCGACGCAGAGATGCCACCCCAAATCAGGAGTCATCTTCCCTTTTTGCAGAACCTGCAGAAGCCGCCTTAAGATTGTGATGACAGAACCCGGTGCACTGAGGCTTCGTGGCCAGCTATGAAAAAAAGTGGGTTTGGAAGGTTGAATGCAAAAGAAAATTCCTGAGACTACAAAGGATGCGGTTTTGATTGTTTGTCAGCTAATGTTCTTTGTGTTTACCAGCAGGAATGTAAACTGTGGTGCCCTATTAGCTCAATTAAAGGACTGATTTGATTACCAACAGAGGGAAAAAGGATTGATTGAAAAGCTGGTAGAAGATCAAGACTGAAACCAAGGTGGTATATTTGAGCCAGGCAGTCACTGACCTGACAGAATACTTCAGTACTTGCTTTACTGTTCCTTGAAAAAGAAGTCATTTCACTGAAATTGATTTTCAGTGAAGCTTGTTCACCTCCATCACTTCGGGCCAAGTGGTTAAAGACACGTAGGTGCCAAACTTTCAGATGAGAGTTAGGTACGTAAGCGCTGTCAACAGCTAGCCCCTCCGTTGCTTTTGGAAATCTCACGCAGCTGGATTATCCAGATGTGTAAGTGCCCTGTTGACTCCAGACTATGACCTGCTCCCCGTGGACACAGCTGTTGGAAGAGTCATCTAATAACGGTGAAAAGCTTCGGAAAGGTATATAGAGGTTCAACCTTCCAAAATTAGCCATGCTGGTGCTGGGCAGCATCAAGGAGAGCTGAGTTGAACCTGCCACCTCCTGAAGCTTAGAAGAAGGACAGACTAAAAGAGGTGATGGAGAGGAAAAGCCTTTAGAGAACAAAAAAGACACGAACTGAACAGCGCTTAATGTGATTAACTCTATCACACAGCTCAGTGCTCACACAAAGCGGTGGCTGCTGGACTGTGTAGCGTCAGAGTGACAGGGACACTGCCGGGAAAAGCCGGATTCAAAGAGTACTGCAGTAGGGCGCCAGCGGGACAGCAGCCCCTTTCGACCCGACGTGTTCATCGGCACGCTTACGGGTCAGCTAATTGCTTCCCGAGCATTTGGGGTCTCTTTCTCTGCCCAGGAAGCAAGAAAAGGATCAATCACAGGCTAAACAGGCAGGAGAAGACTCTGCCAGACAGCTGAAGGCCAGGCAGGAGCTGAAAGCTGCTATCCTGACTTTGTACCCCAGGTCCTAACCGCGTTGCCATGCTTCCACCCCAGCAGAGTTCAAAATGAATGTGTGGAGGCACCCTAAAGAGAAGGGTGGGGGAGGATTGTCAGAAGTCATTTGTTGGATGGGACTTGCTCCGAAGCTCTCGCTAAGCGGACACAGCTCACAGAGATGTGGGAACACGTTAACACATCTGCATTGCTCCTTAAACTCAGAAATATTTATGAAGAAGCATCTGCTCACCGGTGATTGTTTCCCCTTGGGAAAATGTTGCTGAAATTTGTGTGCACAAGCCTATGGCAGTGGTTGGTCAAGATCCACTATCATCGTGATAGTATGTTGTAGAGGAGGGGGTGGGTTTGGGGATTTTGGGAGGAAAAAATTCCTAGATCCAGGTTGGGAAACCAGGTTCCCTTTGCAGAACACAAGCAGCCCGGCCAGTACTGAAATTAAAGCAGGCGTGGTGGTGCTGTTCCCCACCTGATCGGATTCTTGGTGTCACGTAAAAGCCCAGAAGTGACATCAGTAGCCAATTACATAGCTGTAAACCATTTTACTGCAAGAGAATTCTCAAGCCAAATCCTGAGCCCGTGTCACTTGGTGTAATGCCGGCAGGGTTGTTTTCCTCTGATTTACTCCAGCTGGGGATCTGACCTGCAAGAGCTAATATCTCTGGGTGGCTCACAGGCAAATTGCAGGAGGCTGGGGTGTTTTGCATGGCCAGGCTTTCTAAAAGGATTAGAGATGGGTTTGCTTTTGCTGCTCTAGAAGGTTGGGATTATTAAGCATATCTGTATGAGGAGAGTGGCAGACACTGTCTTCATGTATTTCTAATTTAATGAATGTTTAATGCTTCTTTTATTGGAGCCTACATATATGTAGAGTAGAGGACTTTAACAAGGGGTTGACTTATGTCAAATAATTGATGTTTGAGCTGCTCCTTTTACATGAAATGCAGACTTTACGGAGCAAAGAGGCTGTAATGAAAATATGAATTAAAGATTAGAGCTAAGCAAGTCTGAGAAAACTTAGAATTAAAAAAGGCACTTAGAAGTTTTCTCCCCCTGCTTCCTCGCCTTCCCTTCGCCTTTTCTACATCTCCATCCTCTCCGCTTCTTTGGTAGGGTCCTGCATTTCAGGCGCAGACTTCCGTACCTTCTACACCTGCGCACCTCTGCGAAGGAAATCAGTGCAGTAATCTCATTCTGAGTGTTAGCGTATGTTTGCACATCATCCTAGCCTGTTACGCTTGCCAACTCACCAGTCAGCTCAGCTGGAGAGACTAAAAAGTATTTTTAAGGTGTGTTTTTCTTCATCTCTATCCCTGATTTGCTGATGGAGTGCCTCTCCTGGGCAGAATGAAAAGGAGCGCAAGTTTTGTGGAACTGTTTGCCAGAGGGACCCACAGTTTGTTACAGCACGTCCAGGTGAGGGTGAAAGAGCATTATTTGTACGTGTGTGACAGCGGTTGAGCTACGCTGCCTGGAGAAGGTTCCTGTAGGACAGGCTCGGGGCTGGTACAGCGCCAGGTCTGCCATCAGGTATTGCCATCAGGTATTACTCTTCTGCCCCTAAACGTCAGCAGCCATTTCCTTCCACCTCCTTGGCCTACCCCTCTCCCTCTCGGTTAGCTGTCTTCATGCTCTGACTTCCCACGGGTGCTTTCAGCTCTCAGTGCAGGTCTGTGAGCTCAGCGCCAGGGCTTTGCTCCTGCAGCAGGAGGCTTTTCTCGCCTCAGTTCCTGAAGCACAGGCTGCCAAGAACTTGGCTGGTTGGGGGTAATTTCTTGCTTTCTGTGTTTGTGTTTAGAAAACCCTTCTGCAATGTTGATCGGAATTCGTACCTAAGACTGAAGAGCTTAGACTTGGTCATCAGCAAATAGAAGCCCAGTAGAAAGGAGGAGGAGATGTTGCTTTCTTTGCTTTGGCTGGTTGGGTTGGCGTGGTTCGGTTCCTCGCACCTCTGGACTGGGACTGAGTGGGGACTGGGGAGGAGAGGCGGCAGGGAGCCGGGCCGTGATGTGCCCAGTAGGCATTAGCAAAGGCAGTGACGACCCGTGGTCCTCCTAACGTCTGTGTCCTGAGGACATGCTGCTTTTCTGCTGGGCTGAAGGAACCCGTCCTTTGGGGTGTAGGTATGCGCTAGGTGGGTCTCATTACAAAACATGGTCAGTCTTCGCAACCTGTGTAAGCATGCCCGTGTTCCTTATCATTTCTTTTTGTTCACAAGTTCTTGAAACTTAAAACTGTAAAAATCACAGTTTGCTCATGGTAAAAGCTCAAAAAATGAGGCTAAACCCTCTTCAAAACAGCATGGAAAACACCCCAGGCTGGCAGTCAGACCTAACAAACAAAGTTTGAAATCTGCTCTGTCTGCGATGAGTTCAGGATGTGTGTGAGCTAATGGGATGTATGGTTTAACCTTATTCTTGCACAAAAGACATCAACTGCAAGTTAGACTTCACCTCCGAGGAAGATGGAAAGGCAACCAAAGCTCCCCTGAGGCATCCCAGAGCTCCTGCATCCCCATCACATGTGTTCTGCACCGTGTGAGCAATATTCTGGGTTTTGTGTGTGGAGGCTGCCCAGGTTTATTCTCTTCAGGTAAACTCTAGGATGTACGTATTCCATTTGTACTCGTTTCTGAAATCATAATTGCCGCAAGGAATTCAGTAAGTAGTTTTTAGGGAAAAAAAAAAATAGATATGGACCAGTCCCGCAACCGATGTATACTGATATCAGTCATTTTACATCAACTGAGCCACATTTTTGTCCCAGTTAAAAGTGCTTTGTACCAGTTAATGCTGGTAGGGAAGCTCATGTTTGTTAGAATAAATGCAGCAGGAGCTGATGAACTAAAAAGAAAAGTACATCAGTCCTGCACGGGGATCTGGTGAGAGAAGTGGGTCTGTGTGAAGATGAGCGCACAAAGTTCTCCCCGACCTTTCAAAGCTCAGACTTTTTTCACTGCAGCTGATTGAGAGTGTTTTTAAAGGAGATGGGAATATGTTGGTCAGAAAACGCTGACTCACTGAAATATCCCTGGGAAAAAGGCCAATTATAGCAAACTCACTGTTTGTACATTAAAAAAGGTTGGGGGAAAAAAACCTTGAAATGATCAGATGCCCCATCGTACTGCTTTCAGAATGAGCTGGCTCCAGTCTGGGAGGGTGCAGGGCGTGACCGCGTTTTGCACGTAGATCTTTACTTTATAACTTGGAACATTACAAGTAGGGACGACAGAAATGAAGGGGCTTTTTACCCGGTGAATTATTTCAGATGACCTGCTCTGATTTTTATTAAAACCAAAAAGTGCTTGCGACTTTAACTTTTCCTCCCCATTTGAGGGAGAGAGGAACAGCAGAAATAGCTCCGACTGCGATGGGAAACATCCTTCCCACTCAGCTCTCACCCTCGCCTGGGTAAGTAATCAGGTCCAGGATGGGATTAAAATATTTTTATGGGGTTAGATGCCCTTGGGGCTACCACCTTCCACACCTGGCTGGAGAGGGCTCCCGGCACTTCTTGGGAAACCCTCCGCACCTTGCAGGATCAGTCCCGCAGTTCTCGCTATTTGCAAAACAGCCCCTTGAATTGCACTTTCTCTCTGATTGTAATGAAATGTCAGGAGGCGCGGGTGGAAGAAGAGGCCTCGTTCGATCCTGCTTCGGTACTCCCGAGCCTCATTAGCTCGGGTCAGTGCATCTGCCTGGTTTCTGGCTTGGGAGCCGAAATGCCAGCGTGCTTTCGTGCCGGCCCCTCTCACTCTCACTGCATACAGAAAGGACTGCAGAAACCAGGGAGTAAATAATTCCCCCGCCGTCAGCTCCACGGGCTGCATCCGAGCAGAGGCTGAGGAACGTGCTGCAGCCGACACGCAGCATTTCGGTGCCGAGGCTGCTCAGTTTGCAGGTCAAAGTCTCTGATTTCACGAGGGCCGAGCCAGCGTCGGGTGTTCCTTCCAGAAAAGCCTCGTTCCCTGATCTCTGACTCATCGCAGCCACCGCTGACGTCCAAGGGGCTCCTTCTGCCTGAGGATTATTCATCTGAACCGGGTCCACAGCAGCATCCGATGCGTCACCCCTTATCTCCCAGCAAGCAGAGGCTGGCAGTCGCGCGGGCGGCGCGGGCGCTGGCCCCTTCCCGACGGCACGGCAGTCCTGCAGCCCTGCCCGCTGGGTTACGGATCAGGGCAGTGGCTGCCAGCTATTAATGAATTAATTTAGCTCGCTTTTGTTTGCCACGCTGCGGTTGATGTGTGTGAGGCTCTGGTGCCCTCGCTGTGCTGCAAGGAAAGCAGCGAGAGAGAATTTTTTGGTTACTTTTCAAGCTGTGTCGAACAACGAAATGTATGACAGGAAATGTCAAACGGTAATTATTAGGACTTGGAAAACTGTGATTAAAAATGGAAACCTGTCCACAATAGTAATAATTAGATATATTTGCTAAGTTTTGCACAGGAACCGTGTTTTTTCTCGGCTACGTGCGTGCCTCCGCCAGAGAGCAAATACACTGGGGTCCAGTTCCCGATGGGTACTGGTGTGAATTATCCTGGCCGCCTTGCCCCAAGGGACTCACCCCGGCTTTTTCAGCAGCTGAGAGTTTGCCCCCTGCTCTCATTTGTCCTACCACCTCGATAACGCAGTTGTTACAAGCAAAAAACAGCCGAGGCCGGTTACCGTGCCCGTGCAAGCTGGCCACGTCCCCTCCGAGTCCGGGGATGCTGCTGCCGTCGCCCGGGCGAGGCGGCGCTGCCCCTCGGGATGAAGGATGCAGCTACAGCCGGCCGTGCTCCCGGGGCGCGTGGGGCAACTCGGCCTGAACCTCCCAGAGCCCCTTCTGGAACTGGTTCTTGAAGGACTTCCCTGCCCAAATGGTCGCTTGGGTTTCCCGAGGTGGGCAACCAGTGAAATAAATGTGATTGCTTTTCTTTACGGAACTTAGCCTGACTTACAGCTATGGATGTAAAGGCTTGAGGAGCAGTGATGGAAGGGAAAGGGCCTCAAAGGAAGGGATTACAAGCCCCCAGCAACAAAACCAGGACTTTTCTTGCTCTGCGTTGCATGCAGTCGTGGTTTTTGCAGTTTGCATTGCCCTTTCTCCCCTGTTTTTCTCCATCTCTGGGAAAAGCTGCCGTGCTCGCCCTCCTTGGGTTCACGTGTCAACAGAAAGCCCCTCTCCTAACTGCGGGTTAAACAAAGTGCTGTGGCTGCCCTGTAGCCAGCGACGGGGTTAGAGGAGACCGACGGCTAATTGGGAGCAGCAGCAGTGGCCGCGTTTGGGAGGTTCACGTGGGCCGCTGTTCGGCTTCCGGAGAGGCTGGGTTTTCAAAGCGATACGGGAAAGCTTTTCCTCGTTGGAACGGGATTTGGCAGGATTTGCTCGAGGTGCATCAAGGAAATCGGTGCGGTTTGTCCTCCCGAGTGAGGATCGGGCTTTCTAGGCGCGACCTGCTCTGGTACACAAAGTGTTGGCACGGGGAAGTCTGCAGTAAATCAGGTATTGCCTGTGCTGGTGGGATTTCAGTTTTGGGGCTAATAGGCTCCTAGGTGGGGCCAAGCCAATGGTTCTCCATCGCTGTATGTGTTAATAGGTCAGCAAAGGGGCTATGTAACATCAGCCTTCTGTTTACCGCTAATCTGTTGGGGGAAAATAAAATAAAATCCCCCAACTAAGCTCATTATGGCCAAAACTTTCCCAACTGGTACGATCAAAGCAGCGGTGAGTCTGGCAGTGCTTGCAGGCATGGCAGCTTTTAATGTCCTTTGAGTAATGGCAACTTGTAATAAGGAGTTATTGCTGTCTTTGGGGGGGGGTCTGCTGCACCCCTGTCTTTCAGTGGTACCCCCCCCGCCGTCAGGCTGGGAGGAGGGAACCTCTTGTCTGTGGGAGGGAGCCTTTCCTGGAGCATCGGGGAGGTGATCCTGACAAATGACCGCAGGCACCGCGTCCCTGGGTGGCATCGGTAACGCGTCCGATACGCTGCAGTGTCTAGTCGCGCGTTTCCCCCCCCCGTGGCTGCTGAGTTTCTGTATTTCTCAGCTGAAATCAGCTGCCTCCATTGAAGATTTTGGCTGTGCACCCCAGGAGGGGACCTCTGGGGCAGAGCAACACCCCACGCTGGGACATTGGCAGCCACAGAGTCGCAGTTGATAGTTTGCCTCCTTAACACCGGCAGCCCGTGCGTTACGGGTGACGGTTTTCCCTCTTTTTGGTGCTCCTCATAATCAGTGCCCATTTATTTGTTCCCCCTGTGTCATCCTGCCTCTGAGGTTTCACAGAACCCATCCTGATTTTTCTCCCAAAATTTCCAGCTGAGAAATACCTTCACTAAAGACGACAGAGTTTATTCGCTGGGTTTGGCAATCGCTTCATGGCCCAGAGAAGAAGGATGCAAAGTAAGAGTCGGGGGGGGGGGATAAGCAGATGCTGTTTGCTCTCGAAAGCATCTGCTGAAGGTTCACCCAGCCCTGGCCTGTGCTCTCTACAAGTATTTAGTCTCGCTGGCGGGTGGCTCGCTCGCCATACGGTGCGTCACAGCCCCGTTCTGCAGCCTGTGTGTTATCGGCACATCGATAACCTGCCGCTCATCGGGGAGTTGGGCCGGGCTGCCCAGCGGCAGAAGTCGGCCCCCAGCCAGCCGAGCGGGACTGGTCACGAGCGGCGAAAAGCCCCCGGCCTCGTTTTATCGCTCGGCACCGTAATGAGTGGCTTTTAACGAAGGCGGCAGAAGGCACGGGTTGCGGCGGGCGCAGGAGGGGCAGGGGTGCGGGGGGCAGTCGGCCGTGGTACGAGTAAGATGCCGTGGGGAGGAGGAAGGGAGGGCGTGCGCAGCGAGAGTGCCTGGCGTGGCGGCACACATTGGCTCTGTTCAGGCACTGGTGCCCCTCCTTTCCCCCCGCTTTCTTCCAGGGAGTACGAAAAGATCCAAAAATAAACCTCCGTGGGCCTGCTGCAGGATCTCAGCTGCGGTAGGGAGGGGATCTGTCTTGAAAGCGCTGGGCGATGCTGTCTTCAAAACAAACATTTCGCTGGCTCTCTAATGAGATTGAAGCCCTTTGTAAGACAGCGACAGTGGTTATTGCAGCCTTCTGCATGCTGACTTTCTCACTACGATCGCTGCAGAGGAATAAAGAGGAAAAAAAAAAATCTGGGGAAAAAAAAAAAAAGGAAAGAGAAGGAACGCAAAGCCAAACTAATAGAGTAACTTCTGGCGCTGGCAGATTTTCACCTTCCAAGGTCAGCCCTGATTTCATTTGGAGAGCGCTTTGCTCTTTTTAGCAGTTTTGGCTGTTGCAGCCATACGTCCGAAGGGCCACGTGGAAACCTGGTCCCGACTTTAGCAAGCGTTAACATCCAGTTGCCCGGAGCCCGTGCTTGGGCTTCCGCTCGGATCCCCGACAAGGCAGGAACTGTGCCCGGCCCCGCGCGGAGAATTCAACCCGGCGAGGTGTGCACAAACCCCTCGAGCTCCCCCGGGAGTTTCCACCCTCCTTTAATTGTGGGGGTTTGGGCCCATCTGGATTTTGGGGTGTTTTTTTATTCCATCTTTTTTCCCCGTGTGTAGTTGTTGAGCTTTTGTTACGTGCATTCAAAAGTAGAAGAGCGTGTTTCATTTTCCAGATTAGAAAAGGCTCAGAGGTATAATCAGGTCCTTCCACAGTATTTAATTATCCATAATTAAAGGCATCTACATAAAGCACCGGATTTTCAAAGACTATTCTTCTGTTACATTGCTAATGAATTAAGTAATTAATTGGCATTGAAAAAATACAATAGGAAACATCAATCTTCTAAAGTAAAGCATTTTTTTAGGCGTTTTATAAAATCATTAACTTGTATCAGGTCAGTAGCTGTTCTAATATCTAAATCCCCCTTCTGGCTTGAAAAACAATTTCGGAAGGACAAAGCGCAGGAAAAGCAAGGCAGGGAGTACTTGCTGAAGAGCACGGAAACACTCAGGAATGGGGAATTTCATTTGGAAGTCGTTGCCCATCACTTTGCCGCTCTGTCCCGCAGTTCCTTCCCTCTGCCGATAAAGTCTGAACCAATTTCCATCGCGTTGGAGAACGCAGTTTCCAGCCTCAAACCTGTCGTGTTCCTACCAGTTCTGTTAAAAATAGTTGTCTGCTGCGTTTAGTTTTAAGAACCCGCGTCCCCTCAAGCAGGGCACGGCCTCTGTGCCTCGGTTTCCCCGGCGCGCTTCCCTGCCCCACGGGGATGCTGCGGTGGTAACGGGCTCGTGGTTGTGAGCCACGCAGATAACTGTGGTGTCACCGAGACCAGAGAGTGAGCAATACCCTTATCCAGTAATTAAGTCATAAAACCAGACCGGCAGAATGAGAGGTAACGAAGCATTTGGAAAATTTGAGGAGGAGGAACGCAGAACCGCATATATCCGCCATAAATTTTCCCCAGCCTTTCATCATTCCTAGTTGCTACCTTAGAGCACAAAATAACTGTCCTGTCCCGGCACGTCAGCATAATATCACATGGCATCTGCTCGAGTATAAAAGCCCGTCTAGATTGTGGTAATGCATTTTGTAGAGGCACCCGGAATTATTAGCAAAGGAAAGGACGATCCTTTTCCATTTGATGATTTCATTAAATGCAACTATTCACATGCAAAACCAGCACTACTCATTTTATTTTTATTAGCAACCTGACTCTTTGCACAGCACCAGCAGAAAGCATTGTGCAAGCACCATGGATACCGTTAAATTCAGGTAGCGTAATGGACCCTCGGAAGAGCAAAATCTGGGGACAAAACACGGATTAAAGCTGCTTCGGCAGCTGTTGGAGAAACCAGGGCAGACTCCCGGTATTCAACCCTTTGTACAGATTGGCACAGAAGCGGGAGCTCTGCCACTGCAGCCTGACCTGAAGGTTGGGCTGGGATTATATTTAGCAAACTTACAAAGATGAAAAAGAAAAAAAAAAAAAAGCAAACCCAAAGGCCAATGCCTCTTGGCTCTGCTAAGCACCCTCCGGAAGAGTCCATCCTTGGACTGGAAAGGGAACCTTTGGTGTCTGGCTTAGACTTTGAGCTTTTATACACGTACACCTTCATTAAATTCATCTTCCACTTGGGTCTTGCCCGTCCATGACCAGTCATTTCTGTGTCCGTTGTTGTGGAGGCCAGGAGGGTGGGAACGGTGGTGAAGAAGCAGGAGATGGGCTTATTGTGTCACACAAAGTGCAAAAATCAGGTTCTGCTCAAAACCGGCAGCAGAAAACCCAACTCAAACATGAGCCAGGAGTAGAAAGAAATGGTTTCAGCTGCAGCTCTCTTCTTACATGAAAAGTTTTTGCTTCGCCTTGAAGTTCTATTTCTAACACGATCCCACGTTCAAAACTTTTATCAGAAAAAGCTGTCGCCAGGTGGAAGAAAAAAATGGGACCGTGCTGATGCTCTCAAAGCGTCGCATTTCATCTCACACCACTGGAAAGGCATAAAGGCATTTTTCTACCAACTGACACATTCCCACAGCCATCTGGATTGCGATGAAGCTCTAGTTTTCAGACAGGAGCTGAAAGTTTTGTCCTGAGCCTGTGGTTTCCTGCAGCTGAAGAACCCCTCCTGCCCCTTGGGAAGGGGTTTGCGCACAGGTTTACTCGTACCGACGGGCAACCATTGCGGCAACTAACGTGCGTGGTGGCACAACGGTCATCGTGCATTAACCACTGTAGTTTCATTATCCAACGGTGGGTTGGGTTTTCAGTAGACTGCACATCTAAAGGCACAACTATAAATGTACAGTAATCCTGTTCCCCCTCCCCGCTTTTGCATATTTTCCCTCCTCTTTTATACAAAATTAGCACAGTCACAGTTTCCACTTCATTTATGACTGATACGAAAAAAACCCACCCCATAAAACATCAGGCACAGCTGTAGTGACCAAGTTAGATTCAATTCTGGGTTTATATTGAGTTGATGTGCAGCCAGCTCTCTTCCATACATCATCTGTGATTGCAGTTAAGGGTGAAATACTGTTTTAATTCTTAGACCAAATGTGGGGGGTTTTTGCAAAGAAAAAAGACATAAAAATGTTAAAATGGGCCATAAAAATCATTAAATTTTCACACCGAGCACAACCAAGAGGTGAGTAAGTTGGCTGAAAGCTCAAAACACTCAGAGAAAAAGTCCCGGTTGTTATTCTTTTGTTGTTAACCTTCGCCTTCGAATGGAGATACCCAGGCAGAGAGCAAAGACCTGGTACTTCGGCTGTCGAGGGCTATTTTGCCACTTGCTTCCCTAGAGAAGGGTTTCCCCTCACATCTCCGTGGATGAAGAGCTGTTGCGGTGCCTTGGGATGTGCCCCAGTACCGTGGCAGTGGGCAGGATGGACATCCAGCCAAGTCACCGGCCGATTTTCCCACTCTACATCCCAATTGCTTTCTTGCGTGACCTGGGAAATAACCAGCTGTGAGGGCACGGTCACCTGGATCGAGCCTGTGCCATGGCACGCGTTGTCCCACGGCTGCTCTTGGGACCCAGGCTGGCAGGGTGAAGGCAGCAGAAATGCAACAGGATGGTTTTTATATATATATATGTGTGTGTGTGTTTGTATATCTATTGTTGGGTATATATTTCTTCACTTAAAGGTTCAGTCTCTGGAAGGTCCAACTTTTCCTCCCTTTGGCTGTTGATTTTACCGGTAACATTGTTAGCTGATGTAGTATTTTAATGGTAGTTCTATTAATTGATTTCTTTTAAATTAATCTATTTTATACTGGCTCAAAAAAAAAAAAAAAAAAACCTACCCACCCTTATTTGCCATGTTTGAACCATTAAAAGAATTAATGTACCTTCAGCACTGTTGGAGTTCATTTTGGGAAATATCTATTTAGACAAGTTTTTAAAAGCCTATTACTTACCTGAAAGGCTATAATGACCTAGGAGTAGCTTTCATCGCCTGCAATTAAAATCTACCTATATTTAAAAAAAAAAAAAAAGTATGATATTCTCCCAAAGCTTTATGCTGTCTGCAAAGAGATTTTTAAGAGCTAATCCTTTTCGTTTGGTCAGGTAAATGCTGAAACATGCATTTCTCACTTAATAGATGGGTATTGCTGTCTTTGAGGTGTTACTGTTTTCCTTCTTCAACCTTGAAGGCACACTGTAAAAATCTGATTCAAACCAACCTGTTTTATATGCACAGTATCTGCCTGTGCGATGCTGAGCACCTTTTCTACCATAAGCTAAAATTTTCAGTGCTTATTAAGGTATTTGCACACGTAGATACTTTTAAAATGAAGAGGAATTTGGTGCACAAATCCCATAGGTGACTTTGAAAATGCCAACCTACGTTTTTTATTAAAAGAGAGGGGGAAACCTTGTATTTAAAGCTAGGTCTGTAGCCTTCCCATTTGGTCTTCTGCTGTCTGAGAGCTGATCCTGAGACGCACCGCGTCTGGGCACCTCCGTGACTTCGGTGGCATTGAAGTGGTTCATCGTCAATCCTGCCCTCAACTGGGGTGTGTGACTCCATCAGCAGAGTGGGTGAATGATTAGGAATTTGGTATTAGCCATTAATTAGCACTGCAGCAATGCCTAACCCTGCTGGTTAACAGTCCGTAACCCACCGCTGGATTAGAATCCCAGGAAAAGGGGGAGAGCTGGGGGTGGAGGTTTTGCTGGGAGTTCAGAGCGCACTCAGGTGTGCTCCCGGCTTTGCTTTCGGTGCGCTTGGGATCAGAAACAGGTTGGGTGCACAGGGTCGGGGGGAATGCCCATAGGATGAGGGAAATACCCTTCTTCTAAACCAGTGGGCAACCTACCACTTGCCCTATTTGCTTTAGCGTTCCAAATGAGGTTTTTTAGATTATCAGCACTAGTCTCGGATTGTTAAAAACTGATTTAAAAGATTGGTTCTTACAGTTGAGACTCCCAGTAGTTTATTATCATGTCTGACTCCACAATATTCCTGCTGGAGGAAAAGTTCCACTCCTTTTGGGCTTTAATACTGGGATTTGCCCGGTTTGGCATCTCCTCGTGCCTGCCGGCGGCAGTGTCGGCTGTGGGTCATCGGCACCGCTCGGGGCTGATCCGTTTTCTGCAGATGGCTGTGCTGGAGGTGCGTTTTTCTCCACCACCTCCACGCTGCCCTCCCCGCAGCCAGCCGTGCCCAAATCTCTAACGCAGAGGTTTGCTGCCGCCCCGGCGCGGGCAGTGCTGTGTGGCAGAAAGCGAACGACGGCGTTGCCCCGGGACGGGTGGGTTGAGGATGACCATCAACCTTGGGCTTGCTCCCCCACCGTCACGCTCATCCCATGAGCGCAGCGGAGGAAGAGGGGAGAAGGGGACTGCAATTTTCAGCCGGTGCTTTTTTAGCTGTCAAAGAACCGCTGTCTTTATTTAACTTGCTGAGTGATAATCTCAAGTCTGTCCGCACAGCTCAGATCTGTATCGGCGCTGGTAGACGTCACCGCTCCTAAACAGACTGCTTTTAAATTGCACCCATAGATCTTCCTTGCACCAAAACATTCCTGCTCCAGTATTTAGTGATGCCTGAAGTTATGTCTCCACATCAAATTAAGTAACTGTGCTATCAATAAGGAGGAGTAATGCGCTGTATTCCCTTCTGGATGTCTCCCTGTCCCTCATTTGTTTGCCGCTCCTGATTAAGACGGATAACGAGCTATCAGTAATTTTCTAACCGCGGCGCAAAGCAGCAAGGATTAAATCAGTCTGTGTCACCGGGAGCCAGGTCATAATTCAGGGGACTTGAGTGGGCCCCCTGCGCTCGATAGACTCCAAGGCAGCGGATGCCTGGGGTTGTCTGAGCAAAGCCGGGGTGGTGGGAGCATCTCCGCATGGGCACAGCCAGAAGATGCCATGGGGCCACCAGGAGATCCCTGTCCCACCGGCTTGGCTGAGACCTGCAGGTGTATTTTATCTTACTCTGCTGGCTTCATCGCTGGCGAAAGTCAGTGGAAAGGTTCCCGTTGCCCTGAATTTAGCTTTTCAGCTTGGTCTCGCCTTTTTAGTGCGCTCCTTTTAATGATGTAGGGCTTGCTTAGAGTGAGCAGCTTGGATTTAGACTGGAGAAGGATACTGCAGAGATATATACATATTTTAATGCAGAGATTAAATAACTTTTAGGCATCTTCAGGCACCCAGCAATGTGAATTATGGCTGGAAACCTCTCTCATGTAAGTAGGCAGTGCTTGAGAAGGGCAGTTAGTGTCGTCTTGTGAGGAGCGAAATCTGCAGGAATGATGGAAAAGAGCTGCAGATCAGCTTCGGAGGAGATTAATTCTCTGGGGCAATGGTGTGCAAGATTGAAAGCTGGGAGGTACCACCGGTTGACTCCAGGGGGGCTTTAGCCAGAGCCAGTAGGGTTTGTCCACAGATAAAAAAGGAAGAGGCTCTCATTTTGCAGCATTTTAGACAACAGGGCGAAATTGGGAGCATTTATTGGAGGTGCCGTCTCTCCATGGGTGGCTGGACAAGGCGGCAAAGGAAGAGTGAATTTTCCACCTTGGACTCACCTCAAGGAGGTGACACTTGTTACCACAGCTAAGAGCCATCATCACGCGATATTCTGCCTAAAAGTGGGCACATCCCAGGCAGAAGGTGGCCTTGTCATAAAAGCATCACTTGGTCCATCGTTGCCTGTATCCACGTTTGGGTTCCTTTCAGCAGAGAGGGCAGGGATGACATACCCACCTCGCCGCAAGCTCTTTCCACTGTCTGCGCTGGTGAAGGGCGGCTGGAGCAGGCTGAGGTTTGGTGGGAAAGCTTGCGCAAACCTCCTGTCCTTCCAGGAGAACGCTGGCTGAAAGCAAATGAAGAACAAAAAAAAATAGGCTGTGGGAAATGTAGTTTTCAAACTTCCTTGGCTTCCTATGTACACACCCCCAGACACACGCCCACCCCACCCCGCCACCCCCCTATATACTTCAGGTCTACACAGGGCTTTCTTTTGGGATTTTAAAATATCAACAGCGACTGAAAAAAAGGAGCACACAGAGCAATTGCTGAGGTTTTGAGTGGCAGAGGGACCGGCGAGCCGCTGGGGCCACCGCTCGCCCTGTGCTCGCTCACACCTCCTCCCCAAAGCTTTCCGTGCCTGCCTTGGTTGTCATCCCTCAACTCACAGCGATTTCATCCCGGCATCCACTTGCTCGTGGGCCNAAAAGGCGCCGCTTTTACCTTCCTTTTACCTCCGTGAGACGGAGCCCCCTCGCCTGCCAGATGGAAATGCCGCGTTTCTGGCAGCCGCCGCGCCGGGTAGGGCTTCCTCATACCCACGGGATGCGATTGCCATCCAGCAGGTCTGCGGCGGCGCGGGAGGGGGCTCAGCAGACGATGGCTTGTTTGTGCTGGTGACCAACGTTCACCTACCCACGCTGAAAACATTGCCGTGCTCTAGCGCGCAGCGCTTCCAAGCTGAGCCGTGCAGCCGATTAGCATTTGGGGTGGCAGATGGCTTTTGCAAAGTGTTTTGCTTACGGCGGCGAGGACTGATACCTCCAGCATCCCCCGCGTGCCCGCTGTAGGGGTTTTTAATTTGCGGAGCTGAGCCTGGTGCGGTTTGGTGAACTCGGCTCCCGATCCCTCCTGCAGACAGAGCAGCATCCAGATTTTTATCGCGGTGGTGGCCGAGGCGTTGATGCAGGCATCCGTGTGTGGGTGCAGGCAGCTTAGGAGAGCTCGTCTGCTGCCAGAGAGGGTGAGCGGGCTGGAAAAGGGCCTTCGGAATCTTGCTGGTGATCTGGATTGGGGTACTGACCCGAAATGGTCCCGTTTCCAGCTCCACAGGAACCTTTGTGTGGGTTGGTGGTTGGGTGGTGATGGACTTAGGGGTCCAGAGGGGTATTTTCACCTGGTGAATGTATTGGGAACGTGCAGGAGGAACGCGTGTCCTCTGATCTGCGAAGACCCGTGTCCTTCATAGCCTGGAGGACAGGGACGTCACCTCCAGCAGCAGGGAGGAGGCAGAGCCGCAACGTACTGCCTTCCCTCCTGCCACCAAGAAGCGATTAGCCGCAGACCGGAGATCCGACCTGGGCATTCCCGGGGTGTGATCTCACGCCCCACACATGCCATGGTCGTGGCAGCCCTGTATCCGAGGCACACTCAGGCTTCAGCCATGCTTTCAGCCAGGATCTTCTGCTTTGGCCTCTTTCTAACACAAAGCAAGCTCCAGGGTTGTTATCTTTTGGTGGGGTTTTCAGCCCTCCCTGCAGAGCATTGCCAAATTTAATTTTCAATAAGGCAAAGCTCAGCATCGGCAGCTGACTTCTTTATGTCTCACCTCCGGCTTCACCCGCTGTCTTCTCCTCCCCCCGGGGAGAGGGGGACAGGCAGTCTCAATACCAGGCAGTGAGAACGAGCCTTCTTCCCTCCTCGGCTCGTTAATTAAAGCCACAAATTGAGCTCTTTTCTTGCAATCTGAAGTGATCACATAAATAGCGTTGAGAGAGGTAAATGAACATTTTGAAAAGATCCTGCAGGATCAGCAGAGAGGAGCCGTGTTAACCTCCAGGAATGGCGACCGTCATTAAAAACAAGATGCTGATTTTTCTTCTCCCCCCTTCCGAGCACCAAGTTCAGCCTGGACGTGGAAAAAAAAAAATCCCAAGGTGCAGGCAGCCAGCGATTTCTGCCCCCTGCCCCAGAGCCCGGGGATCACTCGTATTTCTGCTGTGTTTTGCCTCTTTCTCTCGGGGAGTTCTCCATAAGCGTCCTTGTGATGGTTTCGGGGTGTAATCCTCACCTGGTCAGTGCTTTACGAGTGGTTGTTTCAGCTGAGCAATGCTGGGAGTGCTGGACACTGGCACTGCAGACTGCATGGCTTACGGCGTGGGATGGTCACGAAGACTATGAAGCCTACTTTGTGGAGACATGCAGAGATAAATCCACCTTCCTGCTGAGAAGACGCTTGACCACGTTCACTAGAAATGGGTCCCCCTGTTCAACGCAGATTGCCAGTGGCCAAATGAGGCACCCTGTTGCATTTGTGGTTGACCTCCAAAAGCAAAGTCATCAAGACTCCTTCAGCTGAATGAGCATCCATGGCAACGTTTTCAGGCTGTATCCTTTCCTAAATAGTCGGGAAACACCACTGTTTTCTGCTTATCCCTTGCAACTTTAATTGTGGGGCACATCCCGCAGGAGCCTGAGGGATGGCTGGCTAAATTGAGTTGCTGTTTAGCAGCTATCGAAACTGCTGGTGCGAGCTAAAGAAGCGTAGCCATCAGCACCTCTCTCCTTGACATTATCCATTGACTGAATAAGCTGAATTCTCTTGGCATCAGCCTTAGTGTTTCCTGAAGGGATGGAGAGGGTCTTAAAAGAGTGGCGGGAGACATAGGATTATCTTTGGAAAATATTTAACCAAGAGGACAATACCGCTCCTCGGACGTTGTACCATGAGAAGTTCCAGTGAAGATGATGAAGCTTTGTCTGGGGCAAGATGCTATTCCGGGCAAATCTGAATATCACAGTTGGCCTGAAGTGATTGGTGCTTGCTGCGGTGCTTAACATTTTATTTCCTTTTATTGCTTCTTTGCACACACAAAGCTAAATTCAGAGCTGCTGTAAGCCACGGGCAAAGCTGTGGAGTTCAGTAAAACCCACCCGAGAAGCATCTGGGAGCAGCCCGCAGCCGGGCTGGTGTTCGGCACCGAGCAGCATGACGCTACCTGCTCATGGCGTTGGAGAGCATCAAATCCCATGCTCCTGCGATTTCCAGCTTGAACTCAGCATCCTTGCGGGGTGCTGTTGAATTCAGATGTTTTTCTCCGCGTGCCCATAGTGCTGTGGTGGGAACCGTGCGGAAGGTGCACTTTGCTCGTGAGCTAGGATGGCTGCTCCTCTTGCATTTGGGCTGTCAGTTTGTTCCAGCGTGCTAGGGAGCGTCAGGTCAGGGGGCTTTTGAGTTTCTTCAAGCAAAACCGAGTCCTGAGAGGGCTTAATCTCACACCCTTGGGTAGCACTGCATGACGTAGCCGGGGCGCATTAATGCCCGCGCGTGGGATTAGACGTATCCCCTCCGTACTGGGGGTGCAGTTCAGCAGCGCAATGTGGGTCGTCACCCCGGTATCTGGTCTTACACATAAGAGTTGCAAAATTTGCTGTCACTCTTCCCAAACAACAGACCGTATATGATTTTTCTACATCTCTCCTATCGAAACAGCATCTCAACATCCCTAATGTATCTCCATAAAAATCTTCACAGTTGTTCTAGCAAACAGCCCCGAGTGCTGTGGTCCTTTATGAGTATTAATTATGTTAAGCAAAGCAAAGCAAACCTCGCGATTACGTCGTCTGTGGGAGCAGCAAACTTCTGCCATCAGTCTCCCTGAGCAGAGCAAAAAGGGCGATTACCGCCCTGTTTCCATTGCCGTCGTGGCTCAGGATGCTTTTACAAAGACCAGGGCAACAGCCCTTGCCCAGAGCAGCTTCTTCTTCCTACTGCTATTATCATAAGTAACTTTCCTGATGTGCTTGACATGTCATCAGATGTTTCAGAGCAGCGTCTTCCTTTGATTAATAATAAAAAACCCCACCCCATTGCTGTTCTGACTCATCTTTTGTGATTTTTTTTTTATTTTTTTTTTTACATCAATTTGGCAGATCCTGATCTCTGCCTGCTCTTCCGAGCAGCACAAAGCCACCGTGGGAAAAGCTCCGGACAGTCCCCAGCAGTGTGAGTTTGGGGCACCAAGCTTTTGAAATGTTGGGAGGTTCATCTAAGGGAGGAAAAACTAAATACGAGAGAACTTAAAGGAGTCCGGTTAGCTCTGCTGCAGAGCAAAACCAGGACTTGTCTGGGGCATATTTTCAACTACATTGCAGCAGCGTCCCTCTCCGAGTGCGTCTTTTGATGCTCGCTGCCTCCCAGTTTGGACCAACAGGATCCGCTTTTCCAGTATAAAGGTGGGAGAAGTTTAGATGGGGAAAAAAAAGAGGCTGGATGACAGCGACTGTGCTGGAAAATTGGATTTCGGTGATTCCAGTCAGTGGGAATTTAAGTTGAATTAGCAGAAATGCAATGTGGAAATTTTGCCTTCCGTTAGGCATCCACACTTCTACAGGGGTGGGGATAGCAGGTGGGGGAGAAAGGATGCAAAAACCCTCCACACAGCTTGCCGTGGTGGGCAGAAGCAAACATTTCACTGTGGCAACGCAGAGGTGGCTGTTGGGAGGGAGTGCTGGAATTAAAAAAGGGTCCAGAGCTGTGGTAGTGTTGGCCTAAATTAAAAGTACTAAGGGCTGACAGCAGAGATGGATGTCCCGAAACGGCAGCAAAACCTCTCACAGGAGGGCGGATGTCAGCAGAGCCCAAAGCCAGGTTTTCATCCATTTTGCTAAAAGCCAAGAAAAAGGAAAACAAAGCCGCTCGCTGGAATTTTCCCCTCGGTTCAGCCTCTATACAGCTCCTTCCGGAGGGGTGCTCAGGTGGTGCTTAGCCAGCCAGCCCAGGGACGCTCGGTGCTGCATCAGCGAGGGCTGGTTTGCCCGTCCCCCGATGTGCCTCCCAGCCTTCAGTCCCCAGGATTTATCCAAAAGAGCTGGAATTTTTTTCCGTTCCCCTCGCCCAGCCCCTTTGCAGAGGGGGGTGGCAGCATCCCAAGGATCTTCCGTTAGACACAGGCGCTTGCCAGGTCCTTCCTGGCTCACTAGATGCCAGAGGTCAGAGGGGCAGATTATTCGTGTTTAATTACTACTTCGCAGAGCTGCCCTATGGCCTTGGCCGGGGCAGGGACATTGTTCCTGCGGTGCCGTCCCCAAAATGAGCGATCCCCTCTCTGCCAGGGACCGCAAAGGCACGGGTGATGCTTCTTGTCCATCCGTCTCCTCTTTTCAGCGTGGTGCCTGCTTTCTGCTTCTCGGCTCTGGGATAGGGATTTTTATGAGGGGTGTTTAAGGACTATTTTTCTTCCAGATGATTCTCTTGGGGAAGCTGAAGAGGGAGAAGGGACCTGGGGCTACCGGGAGGAGGAGGAAGGGCAGCTCTGGCTGCGATGGACAGATAAGCAGGAGGCAAGGGAAAATAAGCTTTTCCCGTTGGCCGTCCCCCATCGGCCAGTCCCACCTCGCTCGCTCTCGGCTGACCGCGTGGGACCGCCGTCCAGCGCAGGGATGCACCCAAAACCCGATGAAGGGGGCAGGGGGTCCCCAAACCCAGGCTGGGCAGTGAAGTTTGACCCGCCTGCGAGCGACAAAACCACGCCGGCCTCCCGGGTGTTTTCAGCCACGTTGAACAGGCTGGCGGTGCCATAAATCCGCTGTCGTTCAGCGCCCGGAGAAGGCTGTGTCTGGAGACGTGTGTGGGCGTCGAGGCAGTATTGGCTTCTCAAATGAGATGATTAACAGGCAGCCACAGGGCAACAAGAGAGAAAACAATCATCCTCTTTCCTTGCCACCCTAATCTCTGGAGGAAGCGTTTTTTGTTTAAATTTTAATGAAAAAGGGTTTTTTGCTCTGGGAGCATGGAGCGGGCTGTCGTGTGGTGTCCCTGGCATCGGCAGGCAGCCCGAGCATCCTCTTAAAGAGGGACAGGCGCTTCCTTCAGCTTCTTTAAATACGGCCAGCTACAATTCCTGTATTTTCATTGCATTTGAACCCTGGACGTTTAACGGCAGCAAATGAGCCGACCTGATGGCGCAGCCCACGCTGGGTGTTGTAACACGACAACACCCACCAGACTCGATGAAGCAGAGAACTAAAATCTGTGACGAAGAGCAGAGGCAGCGGCGCAGCCAGCGCAGGGACCCAAAAGCCGTGGGGAGAGGTGACAATTTCAACGGGTCACCGTTGAGATACCGCAGTTGGGATCACAGCCTTTCCAACCGGGATCGTGTCTTCCGGAGAGACACTGGCTTTGGAAATCTTCGGCTTGTGGCCAAAAATGGGTCATGACTTTTTCAACCACATGGATGTAAGGAAAAAAACACATGTAGTTTATATACGTGCGCATACGTAGAGTTTCGGCTTTTCTGTGTCGCTGCGTGTCCTTGGCTGGTCACTCCTGGCTTTGAAGTTCTGTGCACTATGGAATGACCGAGGTTGGAGGGGACCTTTGGAGGTTGTCCAGCCCAAAGCCCAGCTCAAAGCAGACTCAAGACATCGCCATGCTCAATGCACTGCTCCTCAGCCGCCAGCAGACCAGCGTAGCCTCAGCTCTAGCTCAACAAGTGGCCTTGAATTTCCTTGCTAGAGCAAAAGTCTGCGTCTTCCTGGCCTCCTGACGGATTCACGTGCTGGCCAGGTAAAGGAGGAGGCACCATCCCCCTTGCATGGCGAGACACAGACCATCGCAGCGTCAGGGCCTGCCTTCCCAGGTCCTGCCCGTGGGACGAAGCTGCAGCCCTGGGGTACACTCAGTCACCCCAAATTCTGGTACTGGAGCCATCAGAGCCACTTTTCTTGGGCCCTTCTGCTGTGGCTTCATGAAGAAGGATGTGAGAAGTTGCGGCAGAGCTGGTCTGCATTTGAAGAGGCCTTTAATAAAGGGGAGGAGGTCACTTGCTTAAACACAAACAGCATTCAGGCACCATTTGGGCTCAGCAGGGACCCGAATTGCCCACATCGGGTTAAGCCCAGCCCTGTCAAACTCATGGTTGAGCTTAAACATAGAGTCCTGAGGAGCATCTTAATAAAGTCAGGGGACTAATAAATCAGCGAGATGAAATGAGCAATTCTCCAAGACTATTAAAGGGGAGACCCTGGCACTGGGTTGGCTACGGCTCAGCCTGTTACCAGCCGTGTAGGGACCATGTTTTCCCCTTTCAAACAGTCTTAAGCCTTACTTAAAGCACTAAGGGCTTGCCTCTGATTTCATGTCCTGTACACGCGCTCATCTTTCGAACGCACCTCGTGCACCAGAGGCATAGATTAAAACCGGTGGCCAGCCGAGGGGTGACATTTTGGAGGAGCACTCGAGCCACGAGACACTTTTCAGATGTCTTCACGCTTCCCTGATGCCACGTATACGACCTCCCCGCTTTTTTTTTCTTTTTTTTCTTTTTTTTTTTTTTAACGTGTGTTGCTGGCTCTGACATTCATTCCCAGCGCGCACTGATGCAGGAGGGAGAGGGTTTGCAGAGGGATGGCTGGGCGATGGGTACTCACTGGGCTTTTGGGAGGAGGAAAAGAAGATTCTTGCTGACTTGCTGCTCAGCTTTGATATTGTGTAATAAAGAAGCCCAAAAAATTACCAATAATGAGCAGATTAAAGGAATCGCCCTTGAGAAAACCCAGATTTTATCAGAAAGCTTATTTGGGAGGTGGATTGTTTTTGTTACTTTAATGCTATAAAACCTTTATGGTTGATAGCCCCGAGCTGGGGGGTCCCTGGGGTGAGCGGGCGGTCGGGCACGGCTGCCGCGGTCCTGGGGGATGAATCGGCTCAGGTCCCTGCAGCAAAACGCAGGCTCGCCGGGCGAGAGCAGCAAGGGCTGGTCTGCGTCCTGATGCTTGTCCTCAAGGCCTGGTCCATCTCCCAGCCAAATTTTAGGAGAAAGCGATAGTAGGCAACTGATAGTGGGCAACTGAGTAGAAAAAGCCGGGTGCATCGCTGGGGCATCCGATGCCGTTTGTACTAGTGGTCAGGTGAAGAAACAGGAGAAGGCAATTTTCAAGATTTTTTTATTATTTTTTTTTTCCCCCTTTAGTGCTTGAGGGCAGCCAAAAAAATGAGGCAGGTGATGGGCGGTGGGGGGTGAAGGCTTGGCACCCAGCAGGCTGGGAGCATCACTGCTGGTTTCGGCCAGAGCACAGCGAGGGGCTGGGGCTGAGCGCCCGCCTGCTCCCGGGCACGTCTAGCCCAGCTGCTACCCCCAGTTCAAAACCACCACCAAAGGATTTATTTCTGTCACTCCCGTGTGTTTTTGCAGGTCCGAACTGCTTTGCGGGAACCACGATAATTCCCGCCGGCATCGAAGTGAAGGTGGATGACTGCAACATCTGCCACTGCCACAACGGGGACTGGTGGAAGCCGGCGCAGTGCTCCAAGCGCGAGTGCCAGGGCAAGCAGGCTCTGTAGCGGCAAACCCCCCCCCTCCCTTCCCGCCCTCCCCCCCAGCGGCACCGCCGGCCCAAC
>VXBL01004611.1:77529-135014 GCA_013400195.1 Aramus guarauna | reverse complement strand
CCGGCCAAACACCCCGCCGATGATGCCGATGACGACGACGATGACGTCAGCTTCCACGCTGCACACGCGTCCGACCTCCCGCCAGCTGCAACAGGGTCACCAGCAAAACCTGCGAGGGTTTTACACAAGCAGAGATTTCTACTCGTGGGGAAGGGTCTCCCTCTGCCCCCTCTCCTGCTCTTCTCTCGCTTTACACACTATGTATCCGGTCTCTAGGTATCTCCTCTGCTTTTGTAATTATCAGTGCTCGATAGGGATGTGGTGGTCAGATTTGGGGAGGAACAAAGGAAAAAAAAAAACAACAAAGAACCGAATGGCCCGAGCAAGTTCTTGGACTGGTGTCGCCTCCGAGATGCCGATCGATTCACCGCTCTCACTTTCTACAATGTGGATCGCGGGGGTTTTCACATTTATTTATTTAAGGGGTTTTTTTGCTATTGTGATTTTTGTTTTTGTTTTTGTTTTTTTAAGCCTCTTCCTAAGCTGGGATCATCGGGGCAATACAGCTATGAGCGAAACGATGGATCATTTTTATCGTGTCTATAAGGGGGTGGGCCGGTAAGGGCAGGAGGGAGGTAGACGTTAAAAAGGGAGGAAGGGGGTTAAAAAAAAAACAACAAAAAACCCAACTGAAATGTAACCTGCATACGGACGGCGGTAGATGCACAGGCATACAACCGGACACCCGAGCCACGAGCTGTATCTGTGTTACACTTTCTCCACTGAGTGGGGACAATAAAGTTGAAGACACCTACACCGTCACCATGACCTTGGTCGGAGAACGAGCCAGCACCGGCTGCCTGGGCAGGTGGGGGGCCGTGAGCCAAACGTGTTGGAAAGGCACCAAAAAGAAACAAAACAAACCCACAGTATCTTGCCCGGGTCGTGTCTGTGCGATGCCTGGCTGGGATGGCGGCGGTGGAGCAGCGGGAAGAGGGTCCCACCCGTGCCGGGCTCCCGCCGGCTCCTGGGGATGAGCAGGCGTTGTCCTGCCGTGCTCCAGCCCTGTTTTGCCGTCGGCGAGGCTGCTGTCGCTGGAGCCAAAGGCATCAGTGTGTTGATTTCAGCGACAGCGGGACTCGGCCGCTGAGAGTCAAAATCAAACTATCTGCTCCCTCCCCTCTGCCCAGCGCCCGCGGGGAGGGTTCCGGAAACGTCCCATCGCTTGGCCAGCACTAAACCGGCTCAGCTGGGGGGTGAGACCCTTGGCTGCAGGGTGAGGGAGAGCCCCGGCTCTCCCCCGGTCCCGGGAGCATCCGTACTGCTGGGGACAAAGCAGGCAGGGTGCACGGCAGGGGGGGGACGGGGACGGGAATCTGCTCCCGGTGACGGGTGTCTCCAGAAAGCGGCCGCGTGGCCGCCGACCGGGAGGAGAGCTCCCCGCGGTCCCCATCGCTCCGAGGCTGGTCGGCACCTCCTGCTTTCTCAGGCATCCAAGCGATGCCGTCAGAGAAAAGCCACTGATGGCATTTCCCTGCGCTGCCCTGCCCAGGTGAGCACAGGAGCCTTCCCCATCACCCCCCACACCTGGGCCCCTGCTTTTTTGGCCCTTTGGGGCGATGGTGCTTCTTTTGTTCGGACTTAGTCCAGCACCCACTCTGAACAGCGACGGCAGCAAAGCCTCCTTACAGCATCCTCCGCCGAAGAGGGTCAGCATGGGCGGTCTTGGGTTATGCACATTGTTGCCTTTACATTTTTATTATTTCTTCCCTGTTTTTGCATTTTACCGGGGCGGGTTGTGGGGGGGGGAGTAGGACGAGCACTAGCGCAGTGATTGCCGTATTTTGGCTGAGCATTGGCTTCCTGCGAGCTGAACTGGTACCATTAAAGAAGTCATTGCCACATTTCTTCGTAAGCTGTTGCCTGTCAATGACTATCTGGTTTCAAAAATTTCAAACAATAGCGTGCCTGAAACTAGTGAGACAAGAAACAAAAAAACAAAAAACAAACCTATTCTGTAAAAAATGGGGGGAGGTGTCTAGAAACAATATTTGATGTGTAAAAGACTATATTATTAAAAAAATTATTTTGTTAAATATAAAGTGTGTCAACCAGCAAAAAAAAAACAAAAAAAAAAACCAAACTAAAATTAGATATTTGTGGTGTATTTTACTCTGCTGCTCTCCCCCCGCACCCCAAGCTCCCAACTTCCCATCGCATCCCTTGCTCCAGCCCCCGACTCCCGGCAGCCGGGGTGGGAAGAGCCTGGAAGTGGCTGTGACAGTCCTGCGGGTGGGATGGGTTGCCCAGGGAGCTCCTCAGCAATAAATGAGTAACTCAGTAAATCCGTTTGGCTTTGTCACGAGAGTCCTGCCAAAGCGGGGTTCCCTTCTGGGGAGCCGTCGGGGACCGACACAACTCCCAGGCTCTTGCTTTAACCTCCGCATGGTTTTTGCCTTTTTTCTGGTGTCGTTTTATATTTGATGCCATTTCCTGAACATGGGAATTTGCTTTCAGTTCACAAACTCCATTTGGTACCTCCAGATGCATCATTATTTACCCTGATTAGTAGTTACTCTAATTAATTACAGCTTAATTACTGTAGTTAATATTTGTACAGTGCTTGGAACAAGTACGGCACTATACGTGCCACGTATTATTATTTTCTTCATTATTAATTAAGCACCATCTCCATTCCATGCTGTGCCCCTTCATTGTTTCCCAAGGAGTCACGGTAGCACCCTCATTCCCACCCAGGAGTACTTTACTCCCGGCTCCCACCGGGATGCTGCCGCGCTGGCTGCCGCACGGGACAGGAGCGAGAAGAGCAGTATTTATGGCACGTGGGATTGCTAAATGCTCTGGGGATGCTCGGCGGGGTGGGGGGGGTTTCCATTCATCCTTTCAGGGTATTGAGTCTAAAAAAAAAAAGCAAAAAAAAAGCTGATGGCAGGGAGACGCCCCAAGGACCACGCACAGGGAGCTGGACTGTGCGTTTGGGTGAAGTGAGGGGGGGAAGCCCTGTAGATCCCATCACAGATGTTTCTGCGAGGTCGCTGTGAGATGCTGGCTTGGACTAGAAGGGATCTGATTCCCCCGAATCCAGCGGCGCTGAGCACGCGGTCCTGCTGAGGGATCCCCTTGCTCTCCCCGAGCACCAGGGCGGCGTTGGGGCAAGGTCCGGGGTCCCAGATGGGCTTTTCTGGGGGTGATGTGGAAGGGTCGCTGTCATGGGTGGGCAGTTTCCACAGCACCTGCGGCGCTTGGAGCAACAGCCCCGAAAATCGTTGCCACCAGCACCGGTTCGTAGCAGCCTGTCTCAGGCCAGAAAGGGTGAATCCAGAACTGAAGTCAAGCGCTCTGCGGATACACTAAATTTTTATTTATTTTTTTTTCCAGAACCAGGTAGTCTCAGCTTCATCTCGATCTCCTTCCTTTCTGCCTTTTATTTTTTTTTTTCCTTATGTTTTAGTTCATTTCTCCCTTTAATTAATCACAGCTCTGGGCCAGCCAGACCCATTAACTACTCTTCCCATTTAGACCTTTCAGAGATGCAGTTGCAGATGCAATTTAATTTGTTGACCTGTGATCGATAGCAATTAATACCATCTCTTTAATCTTGTTGAAAGGTTCGTCTTGGGCTTCCAGAGCCTGCCATCTCAAGGGAAAGGTGTGTGATACATATGTTATTAGATGGGTGAGCACAACCTCCTCTCTGGGCACAATCCTTCCCCCCCCCTCTACTCCCCTTCCCCCGGGGTTGACACTCTTGAAAAGCCAAGAGACACTCGTGGGGTGTGGGGAAAAGGCGGTCGACAAAGGCGAGGGAAGATGCTGAGGGATAGAAAGAAGAGCAGGGGGTTCGGTTGGGCAGAAAGCAGGGCAAGGTGGAGTTAATCGGGTGGAAAGATGAGGGATAAAGAGGACAGCCTGAGAGGAGAGAGAAATGATACAGCCTAGATGTGGATAGAAAAGGGAGGCAAAAGGTCTTGAATTGGAGCAGAAGAGCGGGTCAGAGAGCGGCTAGCTTAGAGACAACGCTGTCAGCGTGAGTAACAGTGAATTTAGCAGAAAAAACACACCCAGAGCCAAAAAGGCGATCCTTCTTCCTGGGGTGCTTTACACCCAGGTCCCACTTTGATGCCTTTTTTTACCTCCCCAAGTAAAAAACTGAAGGAGGGGAGATTTAGATGAGATCTGAGGAAGAAATTCCTCCCGGTGAGGGTGCTGAGGCCCTGGCACAGGTTGCCCAGAGAAGCTGTGGCTGCCCCTGGCTCCCTGGCAGTGCTCAAGGCCAGGTTGGATGGGGCTTTGGGCAACCTGGGCTAGTGGAGGGTGTCCCTGCCCACGGCAGGGGGTTGGAACTAGGTGGGCTTTGAGGTCCCTCCCAACCCAAGCCATTCCATAATTCTAAGTGCAGCAACTGTGTACATCCTCCCTTCTCCCCCAAGGACTGGGAAGGCCCATGCTGAGAGCATCACCTTTTCCCTGGCCTCATCAATATGCCATTACCTAAGATAATGAGGGGATTATTTCCTGCACACCCCAGGGGGAGGGTGTCTCAGCTCTAGATCACCTGCAAAGCATCAGCACATCATTCTCCCCCAAAAGCCTCCAAAGCACACGCAAAACGACGCTAAGGCTGGGAAAAAACTGGTCTTTGAGTATTCTCCACCCTACCATCCCACCCAGACGGCTCCAAGCGGTACCAGGATGCTGAGCATCAGTGCCCTGAGTCAGCAGCGTACAACAACTTCGGCAGCACACGGGGAGTCACGTCCCATCTGACGTGACCTTCTCCTGACTTGGCTGTCCTGGCCGGCAGGGATGCCGGATCTGTTGCAGCAACCCCTCTTCGGCCACAGCTCTGCTGAACATAAAGGCAAAGAGCAAATCCTCAACTTCCAGCACAGCGTGAGCAGTAACACCTTTCTCTTTGGTGGCTGTTAGAGGGAGAAGACAACCCATGTGAATGCGTAGCGAATGAATGCCTTTTATATAGCAGAAGCGTACGTGTTTGCAATATCGTCAATAGAGAACATGAAAAATTTATCAAAAATCCACCTTCCTTTGTAGTGTGGAAGGTTAGCTTTTAAAACACAGGGAATAGAGCACGTGGAAATGAAGTGAGTGCCTATATTTATATATTTAATATATCATATGAATATATTTATATTTGCAGGTATTCTTCATACATTGTCTTAAAGTGTTTTTTTATCTTTTTTTAGGGAACATTTCACCACCGCTAACTTCAGTATCTAATAGGGTGCTGCTCTCAGTTCATGCCCTCACTCAGCCGCGCTCTTCCTGCGTGCTCCCAGGAGAACCAGTAACAACCCGGTGCCACAGGCTGCAGTGAGAGTTTTGCACCCAAATACACCCGACATGGGACAATGTCCAACGTGACATGGTGACAGGTACTTCCCTGTCGACACAGGAGCTCTGGGAACATGACTGTTTTGGTTCACATGTTAAGGTGATGGAGATCCTCCGAGATCTCTTTAAGGGGCTTCTCAGTGCACAGGATTTTGTAGGGTGACCATGAACTTGATCTACCCTCCAAGCCACCTAGACAGAAGCTGACCTTGCCTTGGAAACCCTTTTGCCACCATGGCCACAGATTGATATCTGAACGAATAGCAGAGGAGCACAGAGTAGGTGGGGTTTTTTTTCCAGCAACTCCACATGGAAAATGAAGCACCTGAGATCCACAGAAACCCCTAGAACACATGGTCTTAACCCAGGGAACTGCCCTCGGTCACAGAATTGCTCCTTTTGGCAATTTCCTCTACCCATGGACATGCATGCCGACAGTCTGTGAATGGGGAGCAGGCAGGCCAGTACCAATATCCCATAAGTAAACAACAATCAGAGGCCCTGATGTAGCCAAGGGATCCATATTAAACCATATAGAATATTATTTTGGGCATTACTGTGCTTTATCTGCATAACCAGCCCAAGGCAAAGAAGAATAAGCCATTGCCAAGACGTGGCATGCTTCTGGACATCGGATGTGCAAGCCCAGGAAAAGGGATAATTATGCACTAGGAAACTGGAAAGAAAGCTAAAACCCAACAAAAAAGCAAAGTTGAGCTCCTTTGGGATGGCGCAGAGCTAGACAGTGTCCCCACCAGCGCTGGCTGGTGTCCTCCCTGCGGAGGCCGGGGCGGACGTGTGGTGGTTGCACCCATCTGCACAAACAGCCTCAGCTTTTGGGCAGGCAGCCACTTGGGTGTTATCCACGGCCCTTCAGCAAGAGACGGACAAAGCCTCTCCTTTCTCGGGAGTTCATGTCCCCTGACCATGCTGATTCCCCTGGGTCACTAATTAAATTGTAATATGCATCCCTGGGAGCTGATAGTCAATGTTTCCTTGGCACTGGGCTTTTCTTAGAAGAAGACAGTATTTGACAATTTCAAGGCATCCTTCCCGACACAACCTTTCCGATCCACGGCTCATGCAACATCCCTGGTGCTGGTACCCATGCCTGATCCCACCTCAGAGCCGTGTCCCCCATTCAACACAGAGTGCTTTCTGCTCACCTGGCCGGCACGGGGCTCAGCAGAGTCAGCTCTCCCGTGGTCTCCCCACTTTGGTGGCCGAACCAGCTGGGCGAAAGGACCCTTTGCCGTGTGACTTTCTGATATTCGCTTCAGACACAGGAACTGGCGATCTGGGGAAAGGAGAGAGAGAGAGAACGAGTGAGCCTGAGCTGTTAGGCTTGTTTCAATGGGACAGAGCAGGATTTCAATAATAATTAATGCCACTATTAAAGATGCTCATTTAGATTGTAAGGCATCTGGCACTGGAAAGGACACAGTCAAGGTATTTTTGCTCATTACAACATACACACACAGTGTTTCTCACTGCTGTTCTCTTTATGGTGATAACCCATGAAGGCTTGAAGAGAAACCGCTGGGCCACTCCCCGACCTGGTTACCCATAGGGATTATCCGGTTACCCACACAGATTAGCTCTTCAGGTATTTCAGCAGGGGCTGGGCTCTGCGTTTGGAGGAACGGTCAAACCCTAGCCTAGGGACTTTTGGAAAAATCATATAAATCTGGAAGGCAGAACTCCAAGGAAGCAGGTGAAAAATGGCTTTACGTTGTCCCTCTAAATGACGCATGATGATGAGAGTGGAGACTGCAGACCGTACCTTGGAGTGGGCTGCAGAGACAGAGCATCCTTCCGCCGGCTGTGCAACCAGCGTGCCAGGCGCTGGGGTGGCTGGGGCTGGCGGGCTTTGGCTTTCGGGGCCTTGGGTCCTGCCTTGAGGGACTTGAGAAGAGGCTGCAATAAAGCCAGGGTGAGGTGTTCAGCTGGCCGGCTGAAAAGTGTTGTCTTAAGAGTTTACGTCATCCTCAACATCACCGTCAAGCACTTGGTTAATAAAAATCATTTTAGTGTAATAGATAGGGACTGGTGATCTTTGCTCTTTTCGTTGCTTACCTGGTTTGATCGATGCAACCTCTGCCTTGCTGGAACAGTTTTCTGGCTTTCCTAGAGCCCTGCTCAATTCCTGTAATTTAGCTGTATTTGCCATTTCTCTTTTTTAAAAAAAGAATAAAAGCTATGTTAATTTTTATTTATTAATTTACTTTTCAAGGAGGTGGCAAACATCTTCCCAGGAAGAAAAAGAAAAATAATTCATACTTAATGTTTTGAAGCAGAGATGTTCTGGAGTCATGCTGTGTTAACAGACTGTCTTCATCCCGATCATGGATGGACGTCCGCGCTTCCAGGGGGAGCTGGGGCAGGGTGGGAAAGGGAAGAGATAAAAAGGGGAGGAACTTGCTCTCCTGCAAATAATCCACTCTTATACATGCTGAAATCCTCGTTTTGCAGTCCATTAAGCTCAAGTTAATGCAGGTAGAGCATGTCTGGCATCGAGAGGATGGTGAAGGTTTCAGGTTTTAATTTTACTCAGATGAAAAATCCTACACGTTCCTGGCTGGTGCCGGTACTTCTGCAGCAAAGACAACAGGCCCCGCAGGAAGCATGAGGCCAAGGTTAAAGCACTTCTAAGTCAAGATGCTACGATACCCGAAGAAGCAATTTCCCATTGTATTGCATATCTTCTGGCACTTTATCAGCATGAATAGAAACTGCGAGCGAAAGGGGTGCGCGGGGACCCATTGGAGCTGCAGATGGCTTTAAATTTCCCCTAACTTTCTCCAGATTCAAGGTTATCCTCTTGGCTGGCTGCAGGCCTGCGCGCTTGGGCTAATTGCATCTCTAAACAAATAGTAGTGTTGCCCCTCCTCACCCCGCCAGCGTGAAAAGAAAGCAGATGGAGACGTGCCTGGAAAATAAAGCGTGTTTTGTTATCATGCTGTAAAGCCCCACGGGATATTTTAGCCCTCGTGGTTTTACTTAAAACGTCCTCAGTCCCACTGATTTTGTCAGCAGCGTGAAAAACAGCAAATGGAAGGAGGCGCAGGTGCCTCGGGCAGGGAGCAGGAGGCACGTTGGGAAAGACAGTCCTTTGCAACCACTTATAATTTCCCTGATGGTGAAAGAGTTCTCCTGGGGTAGTGGACAGCACGGGAAAAGTGGCAATACCATGAATCCCATGAGGTGGAGATACCACAAATGCCATGAGACGATGGGTTTTTCCTGCCTGCTCCTCTTGGGTACTTCTGAGAAGGTACAAGGCTGGTCTCCATCCAGCTGGAGCCCGGGGACCGATGTCTCGTTGGCATTCCCACCTCTCACCAAAATTGCTAGCGGCAACCCGGGCTCCGTCCCTCTGGATCTGAGAAAGTGGATCACAAACCAAACCCCATCATTTCCTAGGCCACATTCACCAGTTTGTGCGTTGCCAGGGACTGTGATGCCTTGTAGTAAAAATACAGGAATTTTCTCCCGTAGGTCAGCAAAGAAATAGAAATTTAGGTGGACGCGTGTCTGAATTTCTGACCAGTAAAGCAGACACGTCCTTTGAAGGAGTTACCTGGCAAGAAAAGTTTCGCTGGCCAGAACCACCAACCAACCAACCAACCAACCTTGAGCAGAGCGGAGAGAAATCCACGTGCACCACAGACTTGTTCTGTCATTTTGTCAGACAGACTTTTCCTGGGTATTACCCAACAACTGGCATTTGGCCTTAGGTCTTGAGGAGGAATAGAAACGCTCGTAGGAATATAACACATAGCAAAGATTTTGCTGCCTACACATAGAGGGGCAGCCAGTGGGCAACAGTGCTGGAAACGGTCCTGGGGAAACCTTGAGGCGTCACAGCCTTCCTCTTACCAATGAAGAGAGAAAAAAAATAAAAAAAAAATAGAAGTTGAGCAGGTTAGAGAACACGAAGAGAAAGAAACATGAGAACAGCTGAGCCACATTCTCTTCAAACAGGCACAACTTTGGACCAGACTCTGCTCCTGGAGAAGATGCAAGGGAAAAGATGCTACATCCAGCACCAGCGAGGCCAGGAGTCTCTCACCATTCCCCAGCCCTGATATTAATAGCTCCATTCACCGCGCTGATTTTATTCCCATGGGTACGAGCAGCAGGCCCCTCAATCCAATTTTCTCATATCTATCTGGTGATAAACGCACGTTAATCCGATGCTGGCTAATCTGCGCCACCTCTCTGACCCTGGAAACTCATGCCTTTTGCAGGGAAAAGTGAACTTGGTCGTTTTCCAGATGCTGTTATTCGGCTACACCGTGTAATATCAAAGTGACAGCAGCTGGAAATGCAATATCAGTAGGATAGATCACGTCAAAAACCGGACCAATTTTGTTATATTAAATTAGCGCACAGCCTCAAATTCCTAAAGAGAAGCGGCTGGTATAAAAGTGATATAACTATCGATGCGACGTATTATGAGGTTTATTCGTATTATTTTTTTATTAATAAATTTTTCATTCTTCCCCTGCTGTGGAAACGCCGTACAATAAAGGGCGAGGGTTTTCTTACCTACCAAACAAGAGCTTTATTACTTGTTCTGAAATAGATCATTTACAACAACAAGTGGTATTAATAAAGTTCGGGGATAGTAATTTGCAGTTGGTTGGGTATTTTTTGTTGGTTTTTTGCAGGTGTTTCGTATCACTGCTAGTGAGACCTAACTTTGGGAAGGAAAATGAAAAAGCAAAAATCCATTTCCAAGAGAAATAGTCCCACTGTACATCATCAAACTAATAAAAGCATGCAGTCATGTAACACAAGGAAATTCCTCCTTCTCCTGGTCACAAATAATTTTTACCTCATTTCCCCGTGTACTCGGTCTCAGGACACAGTTGCAGATTTCTGTCGGTTTTGTTGGTGAATTTATTTTGCTTATTGAAAGCTTTATGAAAGCTCTTTACTGCTTACCTACTTCTTCTCATCTCGGTCTTTTTCATTAATGAATCAGGGCAGCATTAATTAACATTTAAGAGGTAGATGATAGCAGGCTTGTTCCTTCTGTGGACCACTTAACCAAAGGTGGGCCTGTGTTGTTCAGTTAAAAGTGGAACTCCAGCAATGGAGAACAACTATATCTTCAGGTTGTGCTTTACAGGTCCAGCAGGACACATTTTAATATAAAATTTTAAATGAAAAGAAGGGACCTAAGAAAACGACCAGTTTCCAGAAACGGCCCAGCCTTTACCAGTTCTCATACAGATGCTTTACAAGGTTTTTTGTTGGTTGGTTGGTTGGTTGGGGTTTTTTGTGGGGAAAAAAAAATCAAACCTACTGCAGTGACCAAAGAAGAACAGAGGTCTTCTGAAAAATTGACTAGAGACGTCAGCTCACCGGCAGGCTTGACAGCAAACAGAAAGCAAAGCCTAGCAGGAGGGGTTTCTTTTTGGTCTCGGTGGTTGAGGAGTGGAAGAGCCCTGCGGTGGAGTCCTGCACAGCATCGGGCCATGGGAAATGCCACCAAGGCCTCAAGCAGGTGGGACACAGGTGTCCTTCAGCCATCCGTATGTCCATAGGCTCTTTTCCCCTGCCTTGTGCAGAAGCAGGTTGAAAGTTCCACGTTAGCAGATGTATTTTATGGTTCATGTACAAGCCCCATTCATTCTCATCGAAGCAGTAGAGACTCTGAGGGCGTAGCACTTCTGAAAAGTCAAGTTCGCAGCGTTTTCAAGATTGACATCCCGAACTGAGATAGAGAAAACCAAAGGACCCAAAGTAGTTTGATGTGATTTAGCGAAGGGCTCCGGCACAGCCACGATCCCGTCCTTAATGCCAGCCACCAGGATGAGAGAAGACGCACAACGCTAACGACTAAGACTAAAAGCAACGTAGGAGAGCTGCTTCGAGGCAGAACAGGCTACCTCTGTCTTCTCGTCAGACAAACCCTTCAACAGACCCTCCCAAGGCACAAATCACTGCGTGTGTGCCGTCTTTCTAAATGAAATGTTGCTACAATAACAGATCTCAAGTGTCCCCTGAAGGCACGCTGTTCGATATTTATAATCACTTAATAAACACATGAGAAATGGCACCGTACAGCCCTACATAATCTATGTGCAATGATCCTTGGTGACAAAGTGTAAGTGACCAAATCCCTTTCCAGGTCTAATGATATTTTGCTCTAGTAAGCCAGTGATATATCTCGTACGGCAAAAATAAAGCACTCATGCATAAAATTAATACAGTAAGCTCTGAAGTCATAAAGCTTTCAGTCTGTGATATATTAGATGGGAAAATGACTAACGTGCGATTCAAGTTCTCCTGGTGCCTTATTCCCAATAGGTTGTAGGGTCACCTAGGCATTGCATGATCAAACCGGGCCATTTCAGAAGGGTATGAGTTATTAACAAACCAGGTAGGAAGCCCATTAGGGTCATGTGCGTAAAAAACCCTGCGAGGACACAGGTACCAGCATTTCTCCTCACAGAGGTCAAATGGTTCTCGTCTTTCCAAACCTGCAGGGGAAAAACTTGCAGCAAATCAACTCTGTCCATTTTGCTCCCCTCACTCCTTCCAGAAGGGCTTGTGACGCAACCGAAGGCGTTTGGTCTAAGTCTGCTTACTGAAGTAGCTGGGGCCTCTTTCCAGGCCGATTTCCCTGCTGTTTAACAGCACAGACACAATCCCCATGTAGCCCTCCAGTACACTTGGGAACAATTTGCTAGAAATCCAGAGAACGCCTGGCAGTAACACGCACACGTAGTCTATGCCACACACTGCTTCCAAACCCAATGGCTTATTTTTCACTCCTGTGAGCCCCCGCCACACCTCACGCACACCAGCCATCCCAGTGCAGTGGCAGACCGGCTGCTGGTTGTCTCTGAGGGGCTGGACCATGCCCGGACCACGGCTGGGCTTGCTTGCTCTCGCGGCGGCACACGTCGCGTAGCCCTCTGGGAGCTCTTGCAAGTGTCCTGGTCTTCTGTACCGGTGTGGATCGGTGTCAGAAAACATTTCTCCAGCTCCCTGGAAGAAGCGTAGGACCCATCGAGGAAGCGAGAGCAGAGGTGGTGAAGCAACCAGCAGCATCTCAACCCTGCAGACCACGTGAGGGCTGTGAAAAGGCATTGCCATCGCAAAGCCTGTTGCGGGCAGCACCGTGCTGGGGCTCTGTGGAAAGCAGGGCATACAGCTGGAAATACAAACACCTTTCATAAAGATATGCTCAGTAGTGTCAAATACTGAAATTGCCTGTCTGCACACACGTTGGGTATCTTTTTCATTGCTGACTGTAGTAACTCAGGGATCCGAAATCCAACCCAAAGGCAATTTTTCAAGGTCCTTCTATAAGAAAGTGCAGACACTGCTTGCTCCAGCTGTGGGTATGGTAGGGATCACACACAAGAACACACCGTAGACTCCATCGATCTGCAATCCAGCCCTTGTTTCAACCAGAAAAATAATTCTCCTTTGCATATGAAATGATCACAGTGCTTCAAAAAAAATCAAACTCCAGCTCCTCAATCAGGAACGCTGCCAAGCTATCGAATCAATAGGTTGTTAGCTACTTGAAGTATGGGAATATGTGAAAGCTATCAAATGATTTCTTTGTTAATAAACTGCTACAGTAATTACCATTAGAATAGAAATGGAAAGATACAGATCAGAAATGGAAAGCTGCTACTGGTTTCTCATTAAGTGAAATTAAAGCGCATGAGATTTTTTTTTTTATTTTTTTTTTGGCCTTGATTCTGCAACATTTTGAACTCGCATACCCAGAGCTGCTCGTGCACCCAGCTTCGTGTAACCCCATTTCACCTAACTAGCTTCAAGTCAGCGAGTTTCCAGTGGAGGGGCCCTTACCTGGGCTCTGGAGACCAGGCTGTTAAAGTCAGGGGCATGGGGAAGCTGCAACTTGCAGAACTGAGCCCCGTGCAGGGTGGTAGATCATCCTGCAGCACCTCAGCCTGCAAACTTCATCAAGGAGGTGTCCACGCTGGGGCTTAACTACGTGCAGATTTTTTTTTTTTCTTTTCCGTGGATCGCAGATTTTAATGCCAGACATGAATGCTCAGCCTGAATAAAAATGTGGTACCGGGAAATAACAGCAGCAAGGGTCAGGAATCGAGAGCTGCTGGTTCACCAAGCGGTGCGTGAGCTCTGCCAGGGCTGGGAAATGGGATACCATGGAGTAGGGAAAACCTGGTTAGAGACGTGGAAGGACCTTGAGGAAAAGGAGACCAGAAGGTTGGGTCCTAGTTTGGGAATGGCAGGAGAGCGTGGGATACCGAGGGCAATGGTGTGGCCCCAAAGGCGAGGGAGGTTCAGCCCACACTGACTGCGTGCCAAAAAAGCCGGCACGACGGTACCGTGATGCAAATTCTTACCTTTCAAAGGTCCCTGGTGTCAAAACATAAGGTTCCAGTTAAAGAACATGGCAAGTTCTGCAAATCATAAATGCATCAGGAACCCTCCCTGCCCCTCCCGCTTGCTACTCCAGGTCATTAGAGTAATAGATTTTTTTTTGGTGAAAAAGCTTGACCTTGGCTCAGTCAGAGAACACTTAGGATTCAGCTTCGCTCCAGTTAGCAGGACAGAAACCATCATGCTGGCTTTGGGCGGAGGAGGGAGAAAACCACTTGCTGCAGGTCGAGGAGCAGCCTAGCTGTTACAGCTAGCTCAGCTGCTGTCACGTCTGCACACGACAGCCTGAACTATCCCGACATCATTCCTCCTCAGCTTGTCTATAGCCGAGAGAGCACACGGGTGAAAGCACCTCTTCCTTCGCCATGCAGGAGATGCGGAGCAAGTAGTCCGCTTGAAGAAGAGAGCAGGTCTCAAAAACTCCAGTTCTTTTTTTATGAGGCAAAGAAAGGTTGTGGAGGCTGGAAAACACCTGAAAAGTCTCCTTCAGCATCTGCAAATCCCACTTTACCTGCAGCGCTTAGACTGGACAATATTAATAGCCCCACAGCTTTGCATGTACAGAATTTCAAGTGCTTCCAGACCCGTTCCAGATCTAATGTATTTACTGAAATTGGTTGTCTTCTACTAGCACATAAAGAAGGAGAGGAAGAAAAAAAAAAAAAAAGGACTAATGGATGTACATTAACCTTTTGGTACTAGATTTCCCGATACTAGCTACTAATGCAAAATCCATTAGAAGGAAATGTCTGGGAACCATGGAGTGTAAATGTTATAACGCCGTGAATAAGTCTGTAAAAATCTGAAGCGGGCACGGCAGGGACAGAGACCCATGCAAAGGTGGTTGCAAGTGCAAGACGATTAAAGCAAGCGCTCTGGCTTGCTTCGGGCAGAGAAAACTTGCAAAAAGGGCCTGGAGAAGTGAAGATTTGGGAGCTGAGCTTTGCAGCTGCCCCTTCTGCAGGAGAAAGTGGTTGCTCACCCCAAGGGCAGAACTTGGAAATTGCGTAAACCTCTTCCGTCGCCACGCGAACGCTTTTCCACCGCTCCGTACGGATACGCACTCCCTCCCAAGTTCTAGGTCTGGCCTGGGCAGCAACAGAGCAATGATGGCCATCCTCGGGGTGCCCCAGCTCCTGTCGTGGGAAAAGTAACCCCTCAGCTCTTGTGGAAACACCCCAAGAAGCTGTTTGAAGCACAGGCGTCTGTGGGAGATCACCCCAAAAAATAGCAGCCCGGAGAAATCCACCGGTCAGTCCTCCAAGCAGGTACAGAAGGATCTTTAAGATCATCTTTTTGAAGATGAAAGACGTACCAGGAGCAGCCTGGGCATGGTATAAAGCAGGAGCAGAAGAGCTGGGGGGGTGACCACGGCACTGAGGACACAAAACAGCCTCGAATACCTTTATCTGAGGATTTCTTTGCTTGCTGGATGCTCTTCTTCAAAATTGTGGCGTTTAAGTGCTTCTCTTTCAGGGATGTGAGGAGAAAGGAGAAGGAATGAGAGCAGGAGAAGTGAATATTCTCATTTACTAGGCAAAGACAGTTTCAGCAGTTACCTTAGTGGGCACGAATTGAGTGCTGGTTATAGGCTCTTTCCCTGCTGCACTCAGGCGGGCTTTGCTACCGTGATCAAATATTTTAAGACGTACAAAGATTTATCATCTTTAAGGCACAGAAGAAATCTGTGATTTTGTCGCAGCTAACAGCCATCTTCCTAACACAGACGAGGCCAGGGTCCAGTTTCGTTTACGGTCTGGAGCCAGCCAGAAGCCATCAGCACCGAGCTGGGACTCCCTACGGCTGCCAGGAGAGGACTTGGACCTGGACAACACCTCTCTCCTTCTCTGGGTGCTGAAGCTCCCAGTTCTCTGTTCACCCCACAGCTCCCCATGAAACCTCTACAGATCCCAGGCTGTCGCCTCTGTCCTTTCCTCCAGCCAGCTGTGAAGTCCTCGAAGGACTAAGCGTAGACACAACCGGGCATACCCCACCCCCTTGAAGGCAGCTTGCACCTCGACCGGGATCAGAAGGAGATTCTTTACAACACCTTTGCGACCTCCTGGCCGTGGTTGTCTCCGGGGTGCCAAACAGCACAGCACCCGGCGTGAGCATGAGCTAAGCAGCGCTGTCGTCCACCTACCGCCCTCTTCTACCGTGAGCGTTGCCTGCTTAAACACGGAGGCGGTTCTCCTGCCTTACCAGGGTGCACGTTTTGGGTCTTCAGAGGGTTATAGCATGCTGTTTGCAGGGAGGAGGCGAGCAAGGACTTTGCACCTCTGTGTGTCTGTGAAGACTCTGCTCTGCTTTGCTGCTTCTGCCCTGTCGCGTCTTTGCTCATGCCCATAGCGCAAGTGCCATCTCCAGTTAAACAGATCACCGCGGTGCCGCCCAGAGATCGACCCAGAGATTACTCCTTTGCACGTGAGTTTGGGGGCTTCCATTTCAAAGCTCAGAGCTCCGTTTTGCACTCACCGTCTGTATTTGTAGTCCAAATCCAGTTGAAAGTACCCGACGGCAGGTGCTCAAAGCCAAGTGGAAAGGATGGGCTAAGCTCCAGCCCTGGTCCCTGCTGCCGGCTGACCCTGATGCCGCCAGGACCTACCTGCTTCCCCGCACCCTAATAACCCTGCACCCTAACAACCCTTCCTGCTGAAAGACATGGGCCTCGGCACTCAGGCAAGGCGGCTTTCATCAAGCCTTTTTTTCTTAAAACACAAGTTTAAAGCACAATTCTCCATGCAAGCTCTTGAAAGAGTCCACAGAAAGACATCGCCGGCAGAAACCGCGTTTCAGTTATTCCAGGCTGCTCCTGGTTGTTTTTACCAGTCCAACAGACACACAGCGAGCAAAGAACCAGCCCCGAGAAAAGTTGTACTGGGAGTGGGTTGAGCTGGGGAGAACATCTGTCTCCAATTTTTCAGTTAAACAAAACCGTGACTTTTAATTTAATAAAAACCTTCTGCCTATAACCACAGCTAAAATCTTTCAAGCTTGGCTAAGTTTAAAACCAGAACCTGGCAGCTCTTCAGAAGCACGCTGGAGCGCGTAGGGTAGAAAACTCTTCCCATTTTGACACACGCAGCTGCTGGGACTCAGCTGCTGAGAGCGGGACCCAAGCCTTGCGTCCAGCCTAGGCTCCAGAAGCAAAGCACACGGAGGTCACGGCAAATATTTCCATCAATCGCGACAGCGGTTGGGGGGGGGGCTTTAAAAAAGAAAAAAAACAAACTATGCACGCCGCTACGAGTAGCTGTGTTGAATCCGGGTTACATCGGCCGTGCAGGTGACGCTGACTTCATAGCCATGCAGGTGATGCTGACGTCATAGCCGTGCAGGTGATGCTGACGTCATACAGGCAAGCGAAGGAGTCCCAGGCGGAGCGCAGCCCGGCTCCTTTGCCCTCTCCCCGCGCCATCATCCCCTCTGCGCGGAGAACAAGGCTGAGGGACACAGCAGGGCAGAGCGTCTGGGCATCACGGTGCTGCCCAGCATAAAATAAATACGGGGGAAGAAAAAGAACCAGCACTGCAGACTTATTGAATTAAACATTATTGTGGCTAATGCAATCAATATGGCATTGATTGCATTATCCATATTAATATTTAATTCAATTAAAAGGCCTCAAATTTGTGTGGGTTTTTTTTTCTTTTTTTCTAATGTTCTTTCAGACCTTTTATGCTGCAGAAAAAAAAAGTTAACTTTTGCCAGAGCCCACGAACCCCAGCTGGACCCGAACTGCAGCCGATGGGGGTTTCCCCTGGCATCAGCTGGTCCAACCTTGGGGGGACACCCATGTCCCCGGTGGGACTGACACCAGCACCCAGCGCGAACCCCGCAGAGAGACCGGGACCCCCGCAGGGGAACGTGGAGCTCACCAGCGTGCAGGGCAATCGGAAAAAAAAAAACCTTCGCTTGGGAGGCCTTTCATCTGGCGACTGAGCCCCGGCTGGTCGCTGCCAAAAGAAGCAGTCTCACACCTGCTCCCCCCACCAAATACCTTTTTTTTTTTTTTTTTTGCCTTCTCTGAGAATTAGTAGTTTGCTAAACTAGCAGGTAACTAACCCAGCCCCACAGTGGCGGGAGAAATAAGTCAATTTTTTTTTATCAGTTCAGCAAGCTGAGCAAGACAGCCAGCTTAGCTGTCACTTTGCATCCCATTTTTTGTGTCTGTTTTTAACCCCTGTCTCCCCACGCACCTGCTTAGCTTACAGGCTCGTGGAAGGTCAGCACTGTGCGCGCACAGCACCGCTCCTCAGCCACCTCGCTGCAACCACGTAGACATAAACCCCAGAGTGAACTCGGACCTGAGAAAGGGCTGCTGCGGTTTACACCCGTGCCCATCAGCGAAGAAAACTCTCTGCAGCTTAAAACACACGGTTAACTTCTCCCAGTTGTGGTGCCCGACGTTTCCGGGATCCACCGGAGCGAGACATCGCACCCCCGCCGCTGCGTGACGAAGCCGTGGGTACCAGCCATCCCGTTACCCGGCACGGCCTCAGCATCTCCGCGCGGTGAATGACACCGGTGTCTCGAACGCGCAGCGGGAGCTGACGGTTCTCTGCTTCTTCATCAGACCAGACCTCCTGCCAGGAATTAAATTGAAGCACAGAAAATGCATCTTCTCCATAGAGAGAGGAAAAAGAAAAGGAAAAAAAAAAAAAAAAGAAAAAAAAAGAAGGAAAATAAGTGGGAACTTTCCTCCCCTTCCCCCATCTGATTACATACAAAATGTTCTTCTGCTTTTAAGGGCAATTTAACACTAGTTAAACTATCGTTAATTTAAATCAAACAAGTCTGAAAAGACAGAACATGCTGCACTGCTATTAAAAACAGCTGAATCTTCATTTGTTCCATCCAAGACACTACTGCCCATTTCCAGGCCAACGCAGTCTGGCTGTCCAAAGACTTTTCTGTAGTTTTTACAATAACATTTAAGCCTCCTTTGTTGGCTTTTGCAACACAGCGCCGTCTGCTTTGGTACCAGAGCAAAAGCTTCAAACCTTTCTATCACGCTGGGTTTTTTCTGGCAAAGTATGGGAGAAAGTCAGAAAAAGGCCATGAGGCCCAAACTGACTAATACCAATTAATCTGCCATCAAATTCATCCCATTTCCAAGAGTGAAAATAGGCGATCCTCCAGCCCTGAAGTACAAAATACCTTGAAGTTGGGGGGGGGGAGCTTTGCTCTACCAGGTTTCACAGACCCGTCCTCAACAAGAGCCTGCGATGCCGCTGCCCAGCAGGCTGGAAGAGATGCTCCTGCCCAGCAGCTCCAGTGCTGCGCTGGCCGTTGTCAACCGAGTTTCCCCCTTCCCTCTGCCATCTGCCAGTAAAGCTGGCCCGGGGGATCAGGAGCAGCGCAGAAAGCACAGGCGAGGGTCCGGATGATCCCTACGTTTACGTGTTTTCCCCAAATAATACACACCAACGTGTAGTTTGACAAGTCTGTGGCTTCTGTACAGATATCTTTGTCCTGACCAGGATATTTGCAAGAGTTTCATTAGTCACAACGCTGATCTGCTAGAAGACCGCAGCTCCGGATTAAATTTGGTCTGGAATTAAGACACTGGACCTCGGCAGGAAAGAACCAGCTTCAGTTCCCTGCCTAGAATTATTCCCTTCCTTGAATTATTTCTCTTCGATTGCTCTTGCTCCTTCCGCGAGCCGATCACAGGTAACTTTGTGATGGGTCCCACAAAGCTCCGGTCCAACCTCAGCTCAACGCTTGTAAGAGCAGGAGAGGGGCTTTAGTTCGAGCCTAACGAAGGCTGCGTAGAAGACAGTGGGGTGAACCGCTTGCCGACACCTTTGTTATCAGATGCAAGACTTGAGGCCCTCCCCTGCTTGTCATTCATTCGGCCGATGCTAATTTAAGAGCAAAAGCAGCTGCCACTGGTTGGGATTACTCTGTTGCCTGTTGCTTCCTTAAAACCCTTGCGGAACTAACGCAGCGTCTAGCTCTCCTGTGTTGCTCCGCTAAGTTCGTTTTACGGGCCACTGGCTTCTACCTCAGAAAAGTCACTTCGGAGTATCTCAAATAAATGACTCCGCAATGTTCGGCAACAGAGAACAGGTTTTATTTTATAGCTGGAGGAACAAAGTCCAAAGAGAACTATTTCCCCAGGCAGCCCCACTATAATTAGGCTTCCTCTGACTTCCCACCGTTTATTCCTTTCTTAAGAAAATGAGTCTCTCCCCCTCAAAAATACATATAATTTTAATTACTTGAGAAAGGAGGAGAGGTTTTAGGGATAAGAAAAACCTATGAGATCTTTAAATAGAAGCAATCAAATAGAGGCAGAAACAGCCAAAAAATGTGAACTATTCTAGAATTATTCTACCCAGGACGCTGATGCAAAGATCCAACCTCTGTCCTCTGGCGTATCTTTCACTTCAATACACACACAAAACAAACCCAAAGAATCCCCACAAAACAAAAAAGAAAAGCAAACGAACCAACCGGCCAGGCTTCACATCTTCTCCTCTAGAGCACAAACCGCAGCCTTTCAAAAAAGCTTATACAGTATTTATTAAAAAGATTACCTTCTGTTAAGTATTAGTGATGTTACGCTGATGTCACTGAACTCCAGACATCACTGCTGAAGGTGTCCCTGATGGACTAATTCCTAAGGAGATAAACAGGTACATTCCAAGGGAAGCTGCCTGGAGATCATTAGCCTTTCTGAGACTTACAGCATTTTGGAGGTATAAATACAAGATTAAGCAAAACATCTATAACCCAGAAGCCAAGTCCGGGACTTCTACCTCTTCCAGTGCCCCAATCACCAAGTGTATGCGCTTTAGCAGGAGAATACTAAGTAAAGTCAGGTTCAAGCTAAGGTTCTTTACTAATCTTTACCAGATTCTCTTCGATGAACTCATCCACGCCCCGCTTCAGACCGTGCCAGAACACCCAGCACCCAAACCAGTTGCCACAAGTCTCCTCACTGCTCAACCCTACTTTTGCGCCTGGCTCCTGCTACCTACGCACCCTCGCTCTTGAACTGGAGGAGACTGAGAAATGATCTCCACACACCCTTTACCATATGCCTCACGATTTCATAACCTTGCTTTCACGAGCCCCAAATCCATCCGATGGATTAAGGGCTTTGATTTATCCTTATTACAAGACTTGTTTTTTAAAGACACATTTTATCGAGTGCTATCCCTCTGCTGTTAACGATTAGCAAGAGTGAATTAAGCAGGGGCAGTGGCACTGACCTCTAGCTTCAAAGTCTACCTACTGCAGCTCTGTGAGGCTCTTGGCAAGCACGTGAGCCTAAGTTGATCAAACTCTGAATTTCGGGAGAGACCTGGAGGAGACGGGCCCGTTATTCTTGAGTACGCTTCACTGAGAGGGGTAAGGATCATTCCCCAGTGTGGCACGGAGGGATTCTTAGTGGGATTTGATAGTAACTGCTTGAAAACATGACTTGATTCAAAGGAACAAGACCTTCAGAAGAGTTCAGAGTGTGGCTTAAAAAAAAAAAAATATATATATTGATGACAATTTTCTAACAGAATTTCTGCTCAGCTTCCAAGGAACAATGGCCCTTAAAAATGTGTAAATCTGCTGTTTCTGCTTCAGGACGTAGAACAGGATTACTGATGGGCCAAATTTCTTCCTGGTACACAGCAGAAAAGCTCCACTCTTAAGAATATTGCTGAGACTCACTGCTACTTTTGCAAAGAATACAGCATTAGGTATATTGATGTGCTATGAAATGCCAAGTTAAAATGTGCTACAACTGTTAAAATAAATGACCAAATCCACACAGTATTGACTTAGTACCTTATTTGCTGCCAGTGTTTATCTGCACAAAACCCCAAAACACATTCATCCCATGGGTTGTTCCACTTATTAACGAGCCTCACATTTTTGCTCGCTCACGCAGACGTGCAAGTACTTGAGAACCGCATTTAGCGAAGAGCAGTGATTCAATCTAGCTTAAGTGACAGATCAAGATGCTCCAGCCACTGAAATCTAGCAGATGCTATTGACAACTATACCTGTTACACGTGAAGCGTATAGTTCTAGGAGTTCTACAGAGCATATTGAAAGCTGGCACAGGATCTCCAGTGGCAATGGTTGCAGAAAACTCTTACACTGAAGAGCTGCTCTTGCAGGTGGATATGCTATCTTCACAGCTCTGTCTAGTTCACAGGAAAATACTTACATTTCCATTTACCTGTTGAAATACACACAGACTACGTACTTATTCTGCAGCTAAGATCATGCAATAAGATACTCCAAACTTACTAGCACCCGAAGTTTTATTTTCACAAGCAATACAAAAGCAAACACAAGAAACTTTTTATCCCAAACCCATTGTTCACACTGTGTATTATTACAAGACACCATTTTTAAATTATGAATTTACAAACTAAGGCAATACAAAAGATGCAAGACAGAGCACAGAGCAAGGGAGTAAGATTCCGACAATAACTTATGATCAATTATGAGAAATGAATTAAAAACTGATTTTAAAAATATGAGTCAAATATTTCTCCAATATAGCCAGCTAAGTTTAAGTACAATTGTGCCAAGTGAGGCATAATTCTTGTGATCACTAATTTTTTTTCACTAAAGTAACCATAATAGCAATCATCCATACTTACAGAAATATTTTATTTTAATAATTTAATAAGGATCCTGATGCTTAGAAACCTTCAGAGAACAGAACTGGAGTTACACATTTACAGGCGTGAAAGAGGACAGAAGTGAATAAAGCATTACTCTTGCTACTAATAAGGAATTGTAGACCAAGAGTTTTAAAGTCAGTGTTTTCCAAACTTCTGCTTTCAAATGAATTCAGGCCATTAGCTCTACTCTAATTTCCACAAGGCTTTTCCCATGCTGAGAATTTCCTGCAAAATTCAGTTGTTGGAAGTTACAAGAAACATCACATGTCATCTGACTGAAGAGAGGTCTATACAGGTAAATGCCTGCGTTCAAAGGCAGAGTCTCCTTTTTTTAAAAAATAGAAATTCTGGCCTGCCTGGGATATCTTGACACACACAGTAGATCCTTGTCAATGGATATTAAAAAGAAATGGGGTCATGCTCTATCACCTAGGAAGGGCTGGTTTAAATCGAGAATGCAAAAGGTTTAATTTTGTAAAATCTTAGTTACAAAAGGTCAGTGATTATACACTTAAGTTAAATGCAAAAAAATAAAGCATACTAAATAACCCAAGGCACATTTTCCAGTGCAGTATATTTATCTCTCTCCTCCACTGTAAGTTCATTTATTCCAGCCTATCAGTGATCTGAGTAACTCATTTAAATGGTCAAAGCTCTCCTGTATTCCTAAGTGCAAAACGTAAATCATAGCTTCAGACCACTGTTTACCAAAGTCTTCCAACTGCTCAAGATTAACCACATTTTAAAACCTTGTTTGTGAGACACTGATATTCATTTGACAGGCAGGAGCTGAAATGACATCACACAGTCTATAAGCCAGCTGGAGGGGGCCATCCAGACTTTGCCCTGACGAATTTTCTCCGGCTTGAATTTAGAAGACACATCATAGATTACATATTGAGTGCAAAATCTCTGGTCAGAAGTCGATTCCGCATGGTAAGCCACCGTGTTGATTGTCTGCGTCACATCACTGTCTGGTTTTGGCTGCCGAACCAGAATTTGTCCTCCTGCTGCTTTGACCAACTCCACAAGATCACTCTTCTGGTGACGCTTGAAAGATCCCAAAAAATAGAAGTAGCATCCATCAAACAACTTGGGCAGCTAAGTAGAAAAAAACAGCAAGTATAAATACAGGACTTCACAACTGAGCACACAGGAAAAAAAGTGGAAAGGAACAATCAGTGCCTACAAAAAAAAATTGCAATTTAAAATAACCAACACCGGAAGCTAGAACAGTAGCTTAACACGTAAGGTCCTCTGTGTAAGTACGCAACCAAGAAAAGCTTGCTTACGTGGTAATTTCTTGCTTATGTTTAAATATTTCCCAGCACAACAGGGTTTAACTATGAGCTAGGAATATTTACAGCTACTGTTACAATACATTTAATGAACTTCTCCAGTGTAATCCAGAAAGTAACCAGAAATTAAAGCAGTTAAATATAAAAGTGGCCCTGTATGGAAACAAGTAGTACCAACCCCATTTTTCTTTCAACTTTCAGATAATTTCAACTAGGTTCTAAAGCTGAGCAGCGAAAGCCAAAGTAGCATCGCTTCCTGTCCCATTCAGCCTTTTCCACGAATGCAATACAAGCGTTCCCTCTGACAAGGTCATAGCAACATATCCACTAATAGAGGAAGTGACAGCTTTATGGGTGTTCGCAGTTCTTTCGAACACCTTGCACATAATCAAATTTCTGTACAAGACCACATTAAAATTTTACATCTGCTGCACCTGCGCATGTGGCAAAGGGCAAAAACGCATGAACCAGAGGTCATTAAGATAATCTGTCTCAAGCAATAAAACCCACCAGCTGTTCTCTGTTGAGCCGGCCTCTTTGTGGGCCACCTTGGATTTCATACTTCTCTTCTTGTTCTCGAACTGTGGTTTCTAGGCAGGCTCGTACCCCTACAAAAACCGCAATATGGCAAAGATTAGAGACTCCACGTTTTAGGGACTAAAAAGTTACACTAAGTTAAAAGGATGACCCACAAAGCAAAAAAAATTGCATCCATATAGCATCAAAGCTTGCACGCTTTAGCGATTTGCTTTTAAACTGGAAAAAAATTTACAAGGGTGGTTGAAGATGCAAGTTAGATGGAGAGAAGTAATATCACATTGAAAATCAGTGCTGTAAACACTAGGAATTATTAGCTTTTCCTCTTACCCATTAAAGGTCAACCACTTAATGTCAAATGTCAAATTGCTGATCATTTGGAAGCTCAAAGCCAGCATGTAGAACAAACTCCGCAGTTATGAAATGGAAGCAATTGCCTGATAAAGAGCCATTACAAAGCAAGCACAAAGCTGTTTCTGAACAGCTTATGGCCTCAAATAACAAATCAGATGGGATTTCAAGGTCTCCAAGATCAGCACAAACTGGAGATTTATGCTAGGGTTTAACAGTGGCATTTATTTTTGTTACCACTGCTGGATAATGAGATTGTCTTTTAGAGTCAACGTGGTTTTACCTTGTTTTAAGGCTAGTTATTTTTTCCAATACAGAATGCGCTGATGTTAATGTATCACTAACATCAGTTAAACGTACTACCTGACCTCACTTTGGAAAGAGAAATTGCTGTGATCACCCATTCAAGGATAGAACATTTTTGCCTGCACATACATTGCACTCATTAATAACAATTACCCAAGAAAGAAAGTTTGCAAAGCTGATTTTGAAAACTGTTCCATGAGGACTTAAAATATTGTCAAGGTTGTAACTCTTAAAGTAGTACCTCACTCCTTGCAGAGTGCTTCTTAGGTAATTTGTTTCTACTGTACAAATATGAAACCTGTGGTATTAAAAAAATACCAAATAAAGAAAATCAGAAGTAAAATGTGGGGGTTTGATCCTAAAAAGGAAGAAAGCCCAAGACTATGAAGAGGAATATCTCTGACAGAGGTATTTGGATACCACGGCAGCCAACAGATAGGAGTATCTAATATGGAGAGATCTTGAAAGCTAACTATTAGCAATTTACTACCACTTCATTTAAACTCACAAAATGCAACAGGAGCTCTTATTTTATTTACTAGGAGTCCTCCACAGTGTACTTACAGAAAAAGAGATAAGCCTATAGAGGAAGTGACAGCTGTCTGAATACTATGACAATATGCATCTCCCTACATGTGCAAGTATCAGGCTGATACTTGTTTAATACTGGTATCTTATTTTCAAAGTACTCATAACTCAAAAATAAATCTAAAAAGTTATTTCAATATCTTTTATAGAGCTCTAAGGATTAAAAAAAATAATAAGACTTCTGTGTCAATTTGCCTCTTACACAGCTATTCTTTCCTTCCAAGAAAATACAGATGTTAATGGGTGCCACTTACAATAAAGGAAAAAAAATCTCATCTAGTCTTAAGGACAGAACTGTCCATTCACTAAGAGCATGTTTTATTTCAATCTACCATCAAAAGCCCAATTTCAAGGAGTTTCACTACAGAGCTGAGGTTTTTATACAATGAGTGCATCACCAATTGAGCATCCAGTGCCAGCACCAGTAAGTGAAGCAAATGTGATTGGAAAGTAATAAAAGGTTGAACGAATACAAAAGACTACAATGTCTTTTTGTACTGCTATTTGCCTGAAAAAAGTCATGAAAGCGACTCATGTTAGTGGAATGCCTGTTAGAAAATGCAAAATAGGTTATGTCTGTTCTGCTTACATACGTCTGTCCATTTTCCACTGCCAAGTCATCCAAGGAATCTGTATGCATCAGCGTTCCTTGTAACATGTCAAAGACTGTCACGTGTAATGACAGTCCTCCAAGATAGCAAGAAGAGAAACTCAGCCACGTGGTTCTTACAGATACAATGAAAACAGGACACAAGATAAACGTTTGTTTCCTTGAAAAACTGGAAATATGCAAACAGACCATTTGTCTAGCCACGTCTGCATGATCAGCATTCAAAATTAATTTTAACTTTTCTTAACCAGCTAGAATCACAACAGATTTGTCGCACGCAAGCTATTATTCCAGATAGGATAAAAAGCCACGAACATAAGTTCTCGGTGCCTACGTGTTTCTCTAACATAAATATGTTGAGAGGCAACACCGTTAGGCCTACACACACACACACCCCCCTTTGTGGAGCAACATTCTATGGTTTTTGGTGATGGTAAAATAGTACATTTTCAATTCCTGAATGCATTTTTCATGCAAGATGTAGAAGCAGAACTTGCTCTGACTCATGAGTCTTGTCATATTTGAGAGATAAGAACAAATTCTTTTTGGAACCATTGTGCTCAGGGACATTTCAAGCAGTCTCATCTAACACTTTGTCTACATGCAGGTAGCAAAAGAGGAAAGAAAGTCATCGGAATCCTCAAACTCAGAAGAGGTGGTGCTTCAGGCTTCAACATACTTCATAGCAATCTTACCATCAACAGCACAACTCGTCTGTAGTAAGAGTATCACTTGGAGAGAGACAAGACAACACAGGGTAACAGCCAAAGGAGAGCCTTAGGAACAAGGAAATGAGGCAAAAGGCATGTCATGTGTCACCAGAACCATGGTCTAGCTATATATTCAGAAAACTGATGCAGTTAGCAACTGATGTTTGAGGAAGTGTTTACAACCCTAAGGTGAACAGTCAAGGAGTAGCTATCCATGGGGTAAGGTTTCCTAACTAGACACAGGAAGCTAAAATAATTTAAGTGATAGAGACCAGTATGTCCTTTAACTCAGACTTTGTTCAGGCTGATTTCTCCCCGAGTTGCTCATTTTTCTTCAGCAACTCCTGCATACTAGTGAGAGATGTTGCATTAAGAATTAAATGATTCACACAGCATAATAAAAAAGAAATCAGCAAAAAAGGGAAGTACCCCCCTGTTCTCATACTTGAGATAAAAGGCAGAAGGCTCAAGTTGTGTTTCATTATTCATTTATCTAAAAAAGGTTCTTATTTGCCCGTTCCTTTCCCCCCTCTCCACACAAAACTTAGTGTCAAGATTTTTGCTAATTTTGCATTACCATTTTCAGATGCAGTGACTCCAACCAGATGCAATAGCCTAAGCGAGGTTCTCAAAGACAGCATCGTCAGCTTTGCTTGCGTTACAGTGTCATTTGGAAGCACCAGGTGTGTACAGGCTCATTCCTCTAAGAGATGGTACAACCGCCACGAGACAACCTCATGCTAAAACCCCTCCATCTCACGCTTAAGAGTAGGGATACAAACAGAAGATTAGAGCATACTTTAGATGCCTTTCCAACTTTTTTTTTTTTTAACAGCTAAGGGTTTTATTTTCTGTGACAACTCAGTGCTAAGCTGAGTTCACTCAGTAAAGCCCAAGTCTTTTTCTTAAGTAGGCATTATTAATTTTAAAGCTGCTAACGTGTATAAGTGGCTGGATAACATGACAGTTCCCTTTTAACAGTCTCTCCATCAGAGTGAGTGTCATTGTGATTAAGAGGACATATAAAAGGAAATAAAATTCCATACTGTACTCAAAGATATATCACTCCGCTACTTTTATAGGAACATTTCCAGAAGCTCTGTTGATCTTAAAGCACTCCCATTTAAGTCAGAGGTAGAGAGTACCCTTTGACTTCAAAGAGGAGCCATGTTAAATTGATTCCCAGAACTCCTGAGATTACAGACTCTTAATTTGTTCGGCACTGCATTGAAAAGCCACCAGTGAGAACCTGATGCCACGACACCAGTCAAATGAATGGGATAAAGAAAAAAATGCTACTATCCTAATTAAAAAGTGATCAGGACACCATCAATACTATGCCACCTCCCTTCTGTAACTGAGATGGACACCTTAAGTACTTACGCAAAAAAGATTTCAGAACAGGACTGACAATCTCAGAAGGACAAGGACATCCTTAGAGAAGCTCTCTGAAAATGGAGGGGAAGTAAACACCTGTAATTTTAGGAGGGGGTAGAGATCAGTGTTACATTGTTTTCCTTCCCACCTTCACAATCTGCGAGTTCTTTACATGGAAGCCTGACTAAAAACCTGGTCTGTTCTGTTATAAATTAAAGCCACTCAACTTAAGCAGGATCTCAGCCAGTTTTGGTTTATTCCTTGGTACTATTGCCAATAAGAGCTTGGTACTATTGCCAATAAGACCTTCTAAGATTTGAGATTGATCAAATTTATTCATTTAACATGTTCTCTTCCCTAAAGAGAAGAGGGTGATTACTGCAACTACCATTTAACGGCCCTCTAGTTTAATCGCAGTAGTTGGATCAGTTACCCGCAAGAGGGTAAGACTTGTACCAAGGCAAGTGGCATTTTTCCATTTCACATGGACCACAGCTGTTTTGCAATGTCCAGTTCAAGCGTGCAAGCCCTCATTAATAAAGCTTGCCCGACAGAAAACTCTACTGGAGAAGACTGGATGTGCAGAGGGGTCATGCAAGGTTCTTCCCTACAAATACAGAACATTAGAAGTTTAAAAGCCTCTTAAATAGCTGATTTCACACTTGCAATTTGTAGATATAAACAAGATAATTTGCACCAAATTCTAGCAAAAAAAAAAAAATCAAGCCTGCATTAAGGTCCCTAGAAAATACTGCAGAAAAAGGTTTCAGCTTAATACAACCGCATTTTAGCTTCATGCCACCACATTTGGCAAGAAGAATACTGCTCTTTTTTTTCTTCCCTCATTAGCAAAATCAGTAAAGCATCACTGCTTCTACTGATCCTTATTATTTCAGTGAACAGCAGCCCCTACCTTCTTACCTTCTAGTATTTATGGAGGAAGCAGCTTAAAAGGGTGCCCACTCTAATGGTATCATTAATTGGCATCCGATACAACTGCAGCTACTAGAACTGGAAATAAAGGAATCATTATTTGCAAAATTTAAGATCAGAGCCCTATAATCCTTATTCATGTAAGCCTTATTGGTTTATAATGAAACAAACGGCATCAGCAAAAACAATTTAAATGGGATGAAGTACGAAAGAAGGGGTTGCCAACAACAAGTTGTAATCACTCACAGATGCCCAGGGGTAGCTCTCAGTAACTCAATTAACCTTAGTGGAGTTTTGTTGGATTTGCATTAATAAAGCAAAGAGCAGGGGTTAGTCCCAAAAATCTCTCAGAGCAGCTCAAAGTAATTTAGAAATACACGATAGCAACAAAGAAGATAAAATACTACACATCCAAGACCTAGTAGAGGTTGCAACTGAAACTTCCTCAGCTCACTCTGCATTGGGTTTTAAGACTCACATGCAGACTGAGTAAAGCTTGTTGAGATTATTTTCCTAGAAAAGGAAGAAATCTGGATGGAGAGAAAGCCTTAGAGGAATTTGGCATGGCTAGCTTCAATTTGCTTTCATCAACAGCATTACTGGTCTCTGGTAAAGCACAGAAAAGAAGTTTTATATTGTCTCTTATATGCTTATAAAGTAACTTCAGAATCACAGATTTTCATGGAGTGACATAGAGAACTCCTTTGGTGAAACAAGAGCAGTCCATTTTCCATTTTTTCCAACACATGGAAATGCCACAAGGTGCTACAGAGACTAAAATGAATCTGCTTAAGAATAGGAGTTAACAAGTTAATCCAGGTGATATTTATTAAACATGATGGAGCAGATGCTTAGGAAGTCCTTGCACATCAATTCCCAGAAGCTAGAAGCACGTAATATGAGAATTATTACTTCACATAAACCCTCAAGCATCCTATCTTCTTTAAGAAACCACTGTTTGTCACAGACGTTTTCTAGACTGATCAAAGTGACTGAAGGCAGTCATTCCTAAGGTGCAGAGCTCAGGTTAAATTCCACTGGAAGCACTCATTCTGGATCCTGTCACACACTTTTAAATTAATGAGGCAATATTCCCCATCTTTTTCTGTACAATGGGCTTCCTTAATGTAATGTTTTCTTCAACCCAAAAGTTAATTAGAACAAGAGGACTCTAAATATGAAACCCTGACCATCTGGATGACACAGAACAGAGGCAGTAGCGGAAACATGGCTTCCTTTTCCTCTAGACCTTACGGCAAAACCAGCCCACTTCCCAGTTCTGCAAACACCACGTCAAAGACGTCCCACCCCTATTTTTTTTTCCTCTGCAAATCCCAGCAGCTTCAGTCTAAACTTGTGCTGACTTTGAAGCAAAACTGTTTCAGTCTTCCTTTCCAGGAGGTGCAGACACTGTGGGACTGCAGAGGTTTAGACCCTGTCGATGTGAAACATTCCCCTCTGCTGTATATCCAATACAAGAACGTGTATACGCACTTTAGATATTTCTACCACCTCCCACAGAGCTAAGAGTCCTTTTGTAGGGGAGGCAGTTGAAGTCTCCAACTGCCAAACAAGCGTGAAACTCGAGTGATCAAAAGTTTTGAGCTGGTTTAAGGAGGGAGGGCTTTGCTGAGTATCAGCCTGTTACCTAAAAGATGTTTAGGCATGGCAGAGAGACAGTCCAGCCTGAGAAGCAGTCAGCTCCAACAGCTTTGCACTTCTCTTGTCTAATAACCTAAACAAGGACAGGCATATTGCTCCAAGAAATTCAGAAAGATCTTTTCACCTCGAGATGTCAGTCATGCAATCCCCTAAGCTCTTCCAGTCAACTCCCAGTTGTTCTGAGTCCTTACAGGAAAAGCAGGGTTTTTTTGCATTCTTTAAATGATAAGAGCTGAATCACTGCTGCTGCTCCAGGTAAGCAAAAAAACAGATGAGGGAATAAGCAATCAGATGCTTCAAATTCTGCCAGATACTTCACTGCAAAGACTGACACAAGCTTGTTTCAATGCATATTGTTACAGAGATCATTCTTCATTCCCTGCTTTTTAACAGATGACAATCAGTTTAAGAAAAAACAAGCTGAAAAGCTATTAAAGACTTCTGCTGCTTTTAATTACACTATTTTATGTTCTACAAAAAGCACTGAGGAAACACAGTGATACTTGAATCTTTGTCTCAGCCTACTTGCAGAAGGATAATGATATGCTACTTTGTGCCCTATTACCATCCCAGAAATAATGAAGGCAATAAAATAATGAAACCAATGAAAGATATGGCCAAGGGCAAGGAGCACAGGGACAACAGTGTCTCAATTGAATTCTATGCTGCTTTGAAAGTGGATATATTGCTGACAGTGTATTATATATGGAAGATGTGGAACTGCAACTGGTAAAGTGAATTTTTGCTTCTGTGAAGATCCCATATTGCATAGCGATGACATCCTTTCATCCTCATCTTCTACCTGAAGACAAAGGGAACCCCAAAACTGAATATAAATATTTAAATCTTGGCTCTCTATAATATTTAGCTCAAACTCTGCTGGAAAATTCCACATTACCCCTCTACTGATACTAAGGGATGCCATATCTATGTAGACACATGTAAACAGAAGCACCATAGAATTATACATGAGAAGGAAACTGCTTTTTATTAGAGAAACACAGCTTGAAAGCCTGCTATAACAGAGGAATTAATGTAAGAAATACTCTTAAATCAAATACTTTGTAATCACAAGATGTTTTTTAAAAGAGTGGTATTTGTAGTCTATAACTTTAGAAATAACAGTCAAATGCAGCTTACCTTGTAGTAAAAACAAATTTCAAATATTCACTTACGCATAGTCAGCATTTCATTAAATGCTACATTGAGCTTTGTTTTTTCATATATTTCAGTGAAGTTTTTGAACATGGATTTACTTTAAGTGAACAGTTCAGAACACTGAACCATAAGCAACTCCTTCAATTTATTTGCAGTGGCTTTGACAGAAGCCAGAATATGCCCACACTTTTGGAAGTTTATTTGCATCACATTTAAGGAAACTTATCCAAATAGAAGTCAAAAAGCCAGGATAAATAAAAAGAGAAATTATGGAAAAGCAAAGACCTCTTTTTCCTAGACAAATGTTCCATCAGCAGGAGTCCCATTATTTGTTATAACAATCTTTAACTTGTAATGACTCTGAAGAAGACTAATAACAGACTGGTGGGAACAGATGGAGTGGGGCTGTTAATTATAGGCACTTAGCTGCATCAGACCCCATGAGTTATTACTAACATTTCCCACTAGGGAGGAGAATCACTCGCTTTTAAGTAGTATGTTGCTTACTAAGCTGGGAGCATTAGCAGTCAGGATTGTACTAATCAGTACTAACAACATAAAATAAAACTCAGTTGCAAACAAAAAATATGAAAAATATTCCCTGAATAACCACTACACTATTTTTTCTTTTCTAATCACTAAATATAAAAGTTCTCCCACAAAGATTTAAACTTGGGTCTTGCTAATTAAATTTCCCTACCACTCGGCTGAAGTTTTCTCAGGATCTGACTAGCAAGAAGATAAAAATGAAATGAAGGAAAACCAGCCTAGCACGTATGATAGAAGGTATGCAGATCTCCTGAACTGAGCAAAGCCAAGAACCCACAGTGATTCACTACAGAAATAGACTATTCAGTCTTAGATAAACAGGCACGTTCCAGAGCACCTGAAAACACCCTTTCCCATTACACAACCCAAACGTCGCTTCTAGACCTTCTGAATTTCCTGCTGCATCCCTACCCCCAAACACGAAGCCATCTCCCTTCTACTTATCAGCAAAGTTTCTGGAGGTTATTAAATCCATCTTCTTGCTTCAGCATAAATAGTATTTCTCCACGTTACGTATTCGACAAGAAGCTACTCCTATTTGTAAGAATCACAGTACAAAGACAACACAATGTTTTCCTTTTGCAATTGCTTGTAGGGCCAAACACAGAAGCCACTGTAGGTGTTGCAGGAAACATTTGAGGCGACACTAAAGTCTGAGCCTTTTTAAAAAAAAAAAAAGAAAAAAGAAAAAAAGGCATGGAAGAAATCCACTGACTATCTGGAAGCCAAATGAACAGTCTGAAAAAAACCCAGTCCAATGTTCAAAGAGTCTGATGATGTGCTTTATTTGAAAAACTAGTATGCAGCTTTTGAAGCTTTAAGCAATGTCTTCATAAACATTAGTGACTGGAAAATTTAGACGATTAAAGAATCTCTATATTCTGATGTTTAGTCACACAGTAGAAAACTGGAATGAAATTTGTCTGTGAGTTTTCCATGGATAATTAACTCATTTGTAGTGTACTGGTTAGCTAAGAGGACTTAAATATAAAGGTCAAGGGGAAGAAGATGGCTTTTACAACTACCGTGAAAGCAGATACTAAGAAATATATTACAAAGAATAAATAAAAAACAGAATCTGGGGTGTAAGTCCACAGAACAGCTGTATGGCAAAGCACGCACTGCATAAAAACTAGTTAAGGATTGCCCGAAAGATGACATCTAAACAAGTACTTGCATGCTAAGGGGACACTATGCAAGTCATCTCAGAGGTTACTATTGTAGTTGAAGAGCACTCCAGTCCGCAGGGCTCAAGTGTACAGATAAAAGTATCGAAAGGTACATATATATATATTTGATCGGCCTGAGCCTGCGATTGCGCAGAGCCTGGCAGCTTTCCCAACAAATAGAGAACTTTGTATTAAAAGTGCAAACAGGGGTTATGATCAGCTGACAGCATAACTCTGGTTACAAGGTTTAACTTTCAACACATCTCAGCTTACATATAAATAGGCAACACGTTACCTTCCTACAGGCTTTAATCACATACCCCAAGCACGCAAAAATTTCTTATCAGTTTCAATAGAAGCTGCTTATAAGAAACCCAGGAATTTAACACATTCCTTCCTCCTCTCCCAGAATATTTCCCATAGTCTTCCAAATCACTCTTAATGTAGCAATGAACAAATTCACTCCTCACTGATACTTAGGGTATGACCTACCTAATAGATCTAATAATGAAATGCACGCATTTGCCAAGGAAGGAGTTCTTTTATTTAATTCAATCTCTTGTCATGCAGGAGATTAAAAAACCAAAACCCTCACACTTTATGTTAAGCTAGTATTGATACTAGGGCAGGTGGTGAAAAAGAAAATTTTCTCTGGAATCCCATCTACAATTTCTGGTTTAAAAGCCCAAAGAATCCCATATATTTAATACTTACATTCAAACTTGAGGACCCAACATCCAGTCAGAACAGCCATCATACAGTTCATAGTACTTGGCATTGGAACATCAGGGATAACAAGATGAGTTACTAGGAGAAAGATTACATCAGTAGAAATAAAAGCACATAAAAATCAGAACCATGCCTAGCTGAAAAGCAATCAATCACTACTTAAAGAATAAACAGGCTATAATAATTTATCAACCACTCTTTCCAGCACGAGTAAGTGATTTTTGAGACTAAGATACAAGTAAGTAGAAGCACTATTAGAAATTTTGTGGGTTTCAACATATACTTGCAGTGAAACAGGGAAGTCACATTTTTGTAGTTCTAAGCTAACATATCTTCAGTTGAGGCTCTGGTTTACAGGACAGTATTTCTTCTTCAGTCCTTTTGAAGTTATATTTAACTCTGACAGGAATCTTACTACGGGATCTCACTGCTTTAGCACAAAGCTAACAGAACTCAACTCACATTTCTGGAGTAGTAATCAGGGTGTGAGTTATGGTAGGGGAAAATTACTTTAGCATTTCTTTCACAAGCAGGAGGAACAGAACTCCAAAGAAAACCTAGCAGGAGGTATTAAGACAATGTTACCCCTATCAAAAGGGAGCCAAAGAAAACTCCCAAGCCCCATAACCTGGCTCCATCATCTTCATGAAGAATGGAATTTGAAGGAAGGTAGCATGTGAGAAGAAATTTGTCAACTTTGAGTCAGTCACATTCTCTTTCTAAAGGCACCATCTGCCCAAGACTCACTTCTGGAAGGATAAAAACCTTACAAGATGTCTCATATGAGCAGAGACCTTAAAGTGGGTAAAAGAAGTATAAAGAGAAGAGCTCTTTGAGGAGAACTTACGGATTTCAAGTAACAGGAAATATACTGTCATAGCATGGTTCCCCCAGAACTCTCCTGCCTTCAGTAACCAGGCAGACTTTATATGTGTTTAAATGCAACACAAGACACCATCATTCTACTACTGCTATAATTCAGGGATTTCAGAAACTGCATTTATTAAGAATAATAAAAAAACCCCATGTCGCAGCTAGTATCTTAAAGGATAAACTGCAGAACTGTTGTTACTTATATCCGGACAGAGACATTTCAACAACACTACATACCTCTGTTGTTAAATTCAGTACACCTTCGAGCCTTCAGGACTGTTGCTAGTTTGTTCAGCAATTTCTGTTGCTCTGAACTAAGATTGCTCCCCAGTATACCAAGCGGTCCATCTCTTGGCTGGCTGGGGCTCAGTGCCTGCATGAACAGAAAGGCCTACAATAAGCTGAATGCTTGGGAACATAAAGAAAGCAACTAGCTTGTTTGACAGCTTTATTAAATAAAGTATAAGCATTTTGAAAAACAATTCATGGCAAGCTTAGTGGACAGGGTCCATAAATAAATCTCATGTAACAAACCAGCTCTAGAGGAAAAAAGCTTGACATTAGAGGGACTTCATTTAGCTTATGTGGGGTACCAAAACAGCTTGTGCATCAGTTTAAAAAAAAAAAAAAAAAAGAGGCAAGGAAGAAAAGACACTGATGTGCACACATTTAGCTGGTTGAACATTGTGTAAACAGCCTTGCTGACCACAGTGTTTAAGGAGAAAAAAAAATTCCTAATGAAGTAGCAAAGCCTCCTACTTTTAGTGAAGTATTACCAACAGATACAGGCTACTCAACATATTGGTGGTGTATAATTAACACCTGCATTTCCTTTTACTAAAAAGTCTCTAACACACTGCCCTGTAAGGCATGAACGCTTAAGTTTCTTATGCCAATACTACTAATGCAAAGTAAGATGAGCTGCTTGTTCAAGTTTTATGCTGACAACCATGTGATACACTTCAACTCTTGGGTCTTTGTAAGTACTCCCAGATTCCATAGTACAGACATACCTGTGAGACCCTGTTATCCTAAAGCCTCGGACTTTGGATCCAGTCATCCATATGAGCCGGTAACTATCCATCGGCATGCACTCACCCCAAAGCAAGTACAAATACCAAGTATTTTGTTTGCAACAGAAGAGCTGCATCTTACATTTGCTACAGGCGGGAGGAAGTCATATCCTTGCTGATTTATCTGCAACCGTTTACTTTTGGTCAACAGGTGCCTTGTTACCTCAACAAGGAGGGATCATAACAGGCTGTATACCCCGGAGTAGACTAGGACTGCTTGTATCAACCAGGTCAGTTTAATCATCATTCATTAGGAAGCACAAAGCATTTCATAATGCAGTAATTTGTTAAGTCTGAATAACTTGATTTTGGTCACAAGTCCTGAGAAGTCTTTGCAAAAAAAGGGGAAAAACAAAAACCCCCAAAACAATCTTCCAAAAGCTGTCTTCAACTGCTGAGCTGATATCTTCATCGTTGGACATAGGACGATCCTGGAGCAGCCTTTTAAAAGCACACAAAAAGCAACTGGAGCAAAGACTGCTGCTGCTTTCAGCCAGTTTGGCAAGTAGAACAAATTTAAATATGCAGAACACCACCACCAACAGCAAAGTTCAATCAACAATACTTCAAGATTAACCCAGCATTCATTCTCCTCTCAGATAAAGCTATAACATAGAATATCATAGTGTGTAAGTGTCCCACATACATTCTAGAAATACTGTCCAAGTTAGTTTCCCAACCTATTTTAAATCTCCCCGTAAAGGCAAATGATGTACTGTACTTAGCTCCAAGTCTTCAATACTTACAGGATGAATTTACGGTTTCCTAAAAAAGCAAGCAAAACAAAACCACACACACTTACCTCAGAGGGTTGGTTAAATGAAAATGATTCATCCTTCACTGGTAACATTAGCACAGACTTCATCTCTTCGCTTTCCGCATAGTCCACAGGCCGCAGCCCAAATATATTACTGGCAAAACAAGCACAGATGGGTTTAAGTAAATAAAATGTGACTTGATTCTTAACTAACTGGGCACATTAGCTGGGTAGCTTTCCCTCCCACTTTCTTATTAATATGTAATTTCAGCTAAAAACCACAAAGCTTCAAGTAAGAATTGCATCCAAGACAGATGGATACTGAACTACAATCTGCTGCATTCATCTGAGGAGTAAAGGCTGTTCAGAGCAGTATGTTCAGTTAAATAACCCACAGTCCTTGTTAAACTGTTTCAAGAAGCATTTTGATATCATTCACAAGACCCAGAAATTTCAGCTTTAATCTTTCATTGCAGTCATAACCAAGAAAATGTATTTTTGGCTTACCCTTTTGCCATAAAAGACACGTCAGAAGATTCTACACACTGCGTTAAACATTGGAGCTTGATGTGGTTATGCTTTTATGGGAAAAGTTATCTGCTTCCTACTTGGGAACTGTGACTCCCTCACTCTTCCAAAATTTGAGCATGCATCTCATTTTCCCCTCAGTGTGCTGTTCCACAGAACACATTATAGCCAATTCATTCAAATTTTAGCTGGTTTGCCAGGTCTGTTGAACATTATTCATCCAATGTGGCACCTCACAGTTATTAGATATGCTTCAAGACCCGTTTCCTCCCTCATTCTTTCAGCATTACGCAGACAGATATGACTTGCTATAAACACAACATCAAGCACAGCCATGGCTTCTAGCTCCTCTTCACACAACTTTGCAGCTGCAGGACATTAGTCAGTAGAGGAAAGCTTGAAACCACAGAACAGGTATAATTGCCCTTAACAAACATGATGATCCTCTGCCAGCACTCTTGGGAAATATTCTGCTTGCTTTGCCCTTTTTGAGAATAATGGCTATTCCAGCTGATCCTCTTCTCCCCAACTCATGTAGCTCTGGCTCTCAAAAGGCATAATAAGAGCTCATTATGAAGGGGAAGCTTGACACTGAGAACAAAGCCCTGACTCAGTTACTGAAATCCGGCAAGCTTAGTCATCAAACAATGAAACATTTAAAGAGGTCAAAAAACCACCACATCTTCAAAGCGCTGTCTTTTAGTTAGCCACACGTTCCTGTGCAGAGTAAGAATCTAGGAAGCTTTATGGGGAATTCCACATAAAGCCATAACCCAATCCAGCCCAAAGAGAAGCTCAAATAATTAAGTCTTCTCTTGGACTTAACTAGGGGGCTTTGGCCAGTGCAAAGCTGAAAGGTGCATCTGACCTTAGCACCTTTCTATGCCCCGACAGAGCACTGCTCACTAACATAGCCTCTTGGGAAAACAGCAATTCACAGAAATCCCACGAAGAAGATTCTAGGATGGTATTTTACAATTGCTAGTTTTACCAACCCCCCAAGCTCTTCTGTGTTGCTAATGAGCAAAGAGGTAGCATAATACAAATTCTGCAGACTAAAAGATAATTGGTTAAATCTCAACCCAGTCCTGCGAGTTACAGCCCATTAAATATTGTCATGCTGTTCCTGCTTTGTCATGCATCATCAGGGTAGCTCTTGCCCTTTCTTTAAATAAGGGCCATATTCGACTCAAACTGCTGCAGGACAGTTCCTTTGAACAATGCATCCAGAGAGTGGTGGCGGGGAAAATTAGCACACACACTAAAATCACTTTTAGACTAGATGGCTGACCTTTTACTGTGAGCTAAGCAAGGGGAGGACATCGCTGCATGTCAGTAGCGGAGGTTTGGGGGTATCTCCCCCACCAAGTCACAGTAAGATCCTTGACTGTTGGAAAAAACCTCATAAATGTTTACTATAGATAAATACAGAGGCCACTACAGTTTAATATAAAACATTTTTTTCCAATTAAACTGTACTAATAAAAGCTCCAGCTACCCCCTTTGTAATCACTTAAATTTTTTTCCTCCATTTTTAAGATAATTTCAGCATTTTGCAAAACACTGGTAAGAAGTGACTATCCCATTGTGTTGCAGCATGGAAGAACTAATGACTATTCATAGGATGTTAAGGTGGCAAGGGTAAAGTAAAATGTGACAAACTTGGTAGCTGAGGTCTGAATAAACGAACACCAGCTCAAGGGATGGGCTTAAGAGTTTGGAATACTTGCAAAGCAGCTTAAGTGAGAAAAAGTAACCGAAACGGGAGAAAAGAGGGTTTACAAAATAAAAACTAAGACCAGGAACACATCCAGAAAACCAAATTTTGAGTACAGTATTGTTTTAAATTACACATCCTTTTCAAAGAAAAAAGGATGAAAACCAGATTTGTTCTTGTTAGTTAGGCACCCATTAACCATCCAAAAAGTAAATAATAGTCATCAAAGAGACATTGGCCAGGTCTCTGTCGGGCTGGTACAATTATCAGTGCAGTTACTTGAGGAGCCTTTTTTAATATATTAGGAATGTATGTTATTTTTAACCCTATCAAGGACCAGATCTATGTGGCCAAAGGAACACCAATAAGGCACAGGAATGGGAAAAAAGCTTTTGGCAAAAATGCATGCTCAAATCTGTCTTTATTCAGCCAAGCTGAACAAGAGAAATGTACCTTGTTTAGAGTAAAACATGAATTTTAATTTTGTTTTGCAAACCGGATCAAGTGGGACATGCACATTAGGTCCACCCCAACACACCAACATAGCATTTTTGGAAATAGCAATAACTATGTACGTGTGCTCCTACTATAGGTCTGGGTTTGTTGAGATCAGGTCCAGTGCATGTGATTAACAAGACAAGTTCCACATTCAGAGGGAAGACAGACACAACTGCTTCTGCAAGAGAGAAATAAAGGTCTGTGGTGCTTAAGCTACACTACCAGGTCTCCAAGGCACCCTTCTTTCTGCCAGAATACAAGTGGGCTTTTTGCAAGTTGTTTTAAACATTCAAGAGTCAGATGTATCCTTTGATGCAAGCAGTCTCCTATTAGTCAGTCATCAAGGTACTGAATAGTCAGGAGAGGGCTATTACAGCTAGAACAAATTCCAATCAAAGAGTAGGATGTCTGTGCTGAGAACAAAGATGAGCCCAATGAAGAACAACTCAATGTAATCTGCTGAGTATGACTTTATATGAGATGACAGATGATATCTTAAGGACTGACAGATCAAAGAACTTCTTATGAAAAGCTTTAGAAATGGGATTCGGTTTATGGTGCAACACTGCTGAAGTCTTAGGTATGAAGACAACAGAGGTTACTGCTATAGTGAAAAAGAAACTTAACAGCTACTTTCTGAATGTTCCATTAAACTTTCAGGAAATAAGTGACCAGAGGAGAGAAGATAAATAGGAAGACACCCCTCTCAATTCTTCAGAAGCCCTAAACTTGCACAGCTTCCAATACAAGCAAGCAATGACTATGTAATATTTTGTAATCAGGAGTTTTAAGCTGCCCCAAATAACAAAAGTTATTTGCTGTTCCATAGCTGAGCATAAGCCAAGTTTTTCCTCAGCCCCATAGAAGAGTTCAATACTGAATGGTAGTTCCCCAAACAGGTCCCTGTGCATTAATTCCCACGTGGAAATCTGACCAGTCTGGGGCTGTTCAGTCAGCACCCATATTTTGAGAGTGTGGTAAGGAGAAATCTTTTTTGAACCTGACAGAAGGAAGAAAATTTAATCTGTGTAGCCAGAAAGACCTTCTTAGATATCTAAACAGGGCCAGGGTTTTAATTAACCTGCTGTCAGCAGGAAGTTAAGCATACTGTCTTGCACTTGGACAGTGAAGTCCTGCACTATCTTGACTTAGAAAAAGCAGACAAAATTATGCCAGTGTCATGGGTCTAATGTCTCCTAGAATTAACTGCAGGTTATAAGTTTTTGCCCCTATGCCATTCATAATTGAGGACCACAGTCTGTCCCTAAGCACTCCTACAGGCTTGTTGAAAATCAGATTCACAACTACTCAGAAGACAGCTAACACCTAAAAAAAAAAACAAACCCCAAAACATAGGGCAACACAACAATTTTTACAAACGCTAAACTTATTGTGCATGAAGAACTGGCAAGATAGTCCATTTGAGTGAAAGCATTTAGGAAGTACTGTGAAATTGCAAATGCACAGATCTAATTTTTCAAATCACTTGGCTTGCTGTGAAGCAGGGAAAAAAAGACAGAATTCAAGAGAGTGAGCACATGAAAAAAAGCTATAAAAATATAAATTAGCTATGTGTAGGAGATTAAGTTAAAAAAATTAACTAGACCAGCAGGACAATTAATAGGTCCACTGGTCCATATAATATTTTTCATTTGTAGTTCATATCTTTCCCAGTCAGTGAAGGCTTCAAATGGCAAATGAGATACCACAACTATTAAATCTTATAGATTTAAAAAAAAAAAAAAAAAAACAACCACCAAAAAAACAAACCAAACTAAAACCTTTTGCCAAAGAATACTGAAATCCTGAAAAGGATTGCTTTCTGACAAGAGAGGTAGTGCTCATCTGTATTTGCTTGGTCCAAAAGATATGCAGCTGCTTCACATTACATACAGTTACTTCTTAATGCCCTATGCATTAACATGCAAGGAGAAAAAACGAGCCTGAAAGACACTTGGAACGAGATGTACTTGATGGGTCTGTGGACCTGATGATCCCAATCTGAAACTGCAAAGTCTCAGCTCTCTGATGGCTAGGGTTATGCTAATATCCGTGCTCCTCAAGAACTGAGCTCCCTTAGAAAACAGCTGTATTTGCTCCCAGATGTATCTTACACACCTCTATAGACCAGCCGATCTGAGCTGCTTTTGGGCCTGCAGTCAGTAAATATTGCACATCCTTAAAAAAAATATTTCGTCTTGCACAACTGAGTATCATACTAAATTTCAAAACCTCTGCTCTAAGCAGGCTATTCAACACAAGCTCTGTTTTTATTCCAGTAGATTAACTCTCCAACACAAGGGACATTAAGCCTCAAAAACTCAGTTAATTCTACAGTCAAAACAGCAGTGAGACATCAGTCACTTTTGTGGGGTTTCATGCTATATATTTCAGAGTGTCCCAAGTAACATTTGAACACACTTACCGTGTTCACAATTTAGCTTAGCTAAAGCAAAAGACTAAGAAACCACAGATCAAACTTTCCTCCCTGCCCCCATGAGGTAACAAAGAATCACTTTAATAGGCCAGGATAGAGGGCCCTCTCCTGGGCTTAAAGTTAGTTCATTGAGACCCTGAAGAGTCCACAAAAGGACAAGAGTTTCATACACCCCCAAAAAATTGCAGACTAAAATTAGACAAATTTATCAGTTTGGCAAAATTTGGTTTTGGTATAGTCTTAGCTCACACACTACATACCTCTAAGGTTAAGGCACTCCTCAGGTATACTCCTAAAGAAAATAAACCTTTAAGAAAAGATGCAAGTTCTACTCATCACTGTTCAATTTCTACCTTAAAGATCCTAGAGAAATAACGTGAAGGTGAGCAGATCCTGCATTAAGTACAATTATAAGTAGTCATACTGAAAAGAACTGTAATTGCACCATCTTAAGGGATCACCCTGTTCTCGCCTCTTGTTTTTAAACCTGTGGTCTGCAGGTCTCAGGGATCTAGGAAAAGTCACTAAAGAAAAGCAAGCTTCTTGTCAGGTGTGACTTCATCATAATGGTACCCGCATCAACTAGAAAAAAAATATTTACACGTTCTACATTAAAGAAGGTTCAAATCCACTTAGCTAGACAAATCCAATCACTTTTTAATTAGGACTACCACTACTAGAGGCAGTGACAGAAAAATCCTCAGATCTGCAAAGTCATGGTCCAGGGAAAGCTAGCAAGGCACAGGAAAGCAGGGAGGCACAAGACATTCTCAGAAGTCTCAGACATGCTGTTCTTGTTTCTATTGTTTCTTGGTACTGTTTGGAAGAGGTCAGTAAAGTCTTATCGTTCAAGTCTAATTCAAGTCTGAATACTTTGCTTGTACATCACCATTGTCTCTAATGCTCTCTGTAAAAATAGGGGGAAAAAACCCAACCCTTTCAATCATCAATCATAACATGCACAGTAGCATTTCAGCCAGAGATGAGAGCCTACAGAAGATTTGGAACCCTCAGTTTTTCCATGGGCAGATGTATGGGACTGGATTTTTGCCAAAGCACCTGTGGTTCCTTTTGCCAGACAAATGAAATAAAGATTAAAGGCAGAAAAATTTGTCCCCAAAAAGATTTTAAGTTAAAGGAAGAAAATACATATTTTTTTAACACCACACACTAGAAATTCTAAGTACCTGGGAGATTAAGTCAAGAACAGTGCATACGTAGAAGTGGCTTAGAAGCCATTTTTGATACTTAGAGGTACTACAAGAGGCAGCTAGTTGCAGAGTTGTCTCATATCCTACGTCACATATTTTTAACATACAACTGAATGTTACCTGCATGCAGTGAAAAGCTAAACCAGAGTTTAAGGTTCACATAAATGTCTCCTTCCATGATTAAAAAGCTTCTGTTTCAATAGAAAAATCACATTTGCTCATATAGAATGAGCTGAAAGAGGTTCAACTTCATCTCAGCTTGCATGAAGACATGCGGTAGAGACTAAGGCTAATAAGAGACCCGAAAGAGTCCACTGTCGGCATTTGGAGCCTCTGCTGCACAAATCTGCCAGTGCTTAACTCCTGACAAAACCTTGCATCAAAGCTGTTGGCTGTGCTACGCTTTCAAATACCAGATACATAAGTGTCAAACAAGCAGTTCCCAATATTCAAGTGGCTTGAAAATTGGTTTCTGAAGGTGTCAGCTTTTCAAGGTGTAATGCGCTGGTCTTTGTTGTTCAAGAACAAAGTGAAGATGAACAATTGACCCTTGTTTTGCTTTTTTCATGCTCAAGTTTTGTGGGTTTGTTTTGTGTGGTTTATGTTTTTTGTTTTTGTTTTGTTTTTAAATTCCAGTATATTCAAGATTAGGACTGTTTTTGAAAACCTTATGCTTTTTCCAGAGTACCTTAATTCTGTAAGCTTCAAGAGCGAATATTGAGAGCTGAAGTGATTAAGCTGAACTTGTTTATGCTTCTTTATGTGGCTGGCAAGGAAATTCATGTCATGCAAGACTTCATCCTATTGTGTTACTACATACACAAACCTGTTGACAACACGCATTGGACTCAAATTTTATACAGACAGGCCCTGACACAACAGCAATGCTACAGCATCTAAAACCACATTTAGTGTCTGAAATATTAATAGATTGCAGGGTTATTAATAGACTAGCAGATTCTTTAGCACCTCCTATACACAAATGCCAAAATCTTCAGGAGGCGTAACTGTATAGAAGATTCAACTGAAAATATTTCTAAGCTTTTTTTTTTTTTTTTTAATTAAAAAGTGTACCAAGGATTAGTCCTCTGATCCAGAATGGAAGAAAAAAATCAAAAATAGTCCCCAAATCTCAGCCTGTGTTTATGTCATTTGTGAAGGCAGAAGAGACTGGACCCAAACACCTTCTGCTACCAAGTACTGTAGTAAAAGTAAAGAGACAAAAAACAGCTGTAGCAGTTCAAAACTCATTTAGCTCAGCATCTTAGATCTGACAGTAGCTATAACAAGATGTCAACAGAAAAGTGTAAGAATAGGGTAAATTTATTTGTGTTACTTTCCTAGTACAGTCTCCAATACTCCAGCTAGCTATGACTCTTACATCCTCAGAAAAGCTTAGGACAAAGCAAAGTGGAAAGGAAACACCTATCTGGAAAAGGAGGATACAAGTACAGTAGAGGATATGTTTAACACCCACCCCCTCACTTCCAATGAATCACATTTATTACTACCTTTGCTTCATATTTACTTAACATACTCCCTGGAAGTTGTAGCTGTAGCTAATGCCACAGTTAAAATAACATTCCACATCTACTTACACTGCATCACGGGAGGCACCGTGCAAAAGCAGCAGCGCAACAATGCTCACGTGCCCATTCTTGGCAGCATCATGAAGCGGCGAGTCGTTCTGATACCCTGTAGTATTCACTAATGCCTTGTACTGCAGCAACAGCTCCACCACTTCTTTGTGCCCATGATTACATGCCTCGTGCTAGTTGGGTAAATCCATGAGAGAGGAAACTCAAGTGAAACAGAATTCAGAGGAAGGACTTCTGTCACACCAGTTACACATTCATTTTCAAACACCTCTCAATAGATGGTCGGGAAAGACAATGCAAAGATACCGCATTATATTCCTGACATGAATTAACCTTGGAACCCAGCACTAATAAAAATCACAGAGAAGAACTGAACAAAGGCCAATTGTGTGCAAAGTAGACTACAAAGAACAAAGCCTCCCAGATTACAGACTCTGTCAAGAGTATTCTTCAGGAGAGGAAGACGTCATGGTTGAAAAGAACCTTTTGTTTATTTTCTGTAATTCAAGTGAGCAATTTTTTCATTCAACTACTTGATATGTTTCCAAAATGGTAAAAAACACTGAGGACATTGAGAACTCACACAATATACATATCGCCTGCAACTGACCATTTTCTAGTTATCATAGTTATATTTTCTGCATTTGCAGAATTGCAGGCAATTTCTTGGTATGCCCTACCCCATCAAAGGGGAATTGGATTTGGGCAGATCAGTAGTTGCTAATAAATTCTTTTAAACTTGTTTATCGTCACTTTGCATAATTCTCTGTCACCTAAATGCATGTAAAGGGAATGAAAATAAAAGAAAGAAAAGGACAGATAAAATGAAATCTAGTCAGAAGACAGATGGCAAAAAAAAAGTCTTCAACACTCACCAGGGGTGTCCAGCCAGCATTGTCTTTGACATTGGGATCTGCCCCATTTTTCAGCAGCTGTTCAACAGCTGCCAAGTCACCCTACATCAGAAAAAAACCCAGCTATTAAAAAATAACAAAGATGATACACAAAGACAACAAAAATCTAAGAGATGCAGAATTATAAATTTAGCTGCAATAAAAATGTAATGATACAAGTCTTCCATTTAGATATTGTCAGGATAAAACTGAAATGCATCAGAGACCACAGTTTATCATTACTGTTCATTTAGAAGCATCAACACATTTTACACAAACATATATTTTTACATAAAAATGATGCACATAATAGACTTAGAATAAATGGACAAGTTTTTAGTGGACAGCCTGAAATCAGCAGAGTCAACTGCAAGGATTAAAATCGGGAACATTTATTCAGAAACTCCTTGTCCTTCAGACTGGATTTTTTTCAAACTATTCTAAATAACTGGCTAGAAACATGAATAGGTGAAATAGATTAATAAGTCCGACAAGAACAAGTCAAAAGGAAAAGGGAAAGAGTTTTATTTAACACTACAATTACTACTCATGTTGAATTTCACTGACACTTTCTTTGATAGTTATTCTACCAAAATAGTTTTCATTTGCTTCTTGGAAGAACACTATACTCAGTTTTTACTATAAGCAAGGAAACGTATGTGGAAAAGGGTAGAACTGATGCAGAGATTACAGGAAGAACAAGAAGGCTGAGTAGAGTCAAGGTGAAGGAAGCAATTGGATAGAATTTGTGAATCAGAGGTTTTGACACTCTAAAAATTAAGGCAAGTATAAGAGAGAAAGTTGGTAATGAGATTAGAGCGTAGAGAGATGCAGCTATAAATAGACAAGGAGAAGCCTCCTGCAGAAGCTGAGGCAAGGAAATCTCTGCAGTGCAGGTCTTCTTAAAAGCAAGTGGGAAAAGTAACCCAAAGAGACTGAAAATAGACTCTGAACCCCTTCTCCTTTCACAGCACCATCCGCACCCCGGCACGTTGGTACTTAGAACTCACTTTGTGCCATGGCAGCCAGTTCCTGCTTCTGGCATTTGTTGCCCTGCTGCAAGAGGCACCAGGAATTCTGTTCCAAAGGTTTTGCTGCAATGCTGGGAACGCTCCACAGCTGCAGGTACACAACTAATGGGGCCAGGCTGTCCCACACCTCTCAGCATCAGGTACCACCTCTCAGGCCAGAGCAAAGATTTACCTGCGCTGTTACAAATGAGGAGCAGTTACACACCATTTCTCAGCTGACGGGGTAAGAGGGAAGGAGGTGATTGCCAAGCATCATCTAATGACCAAAACTACCTGAATAGTGCAAATTTTTCAAAGGCTAAACTAGCCTTTAGTATCCATCCTAACCAAGCATTTCAAGCTGACCACTAAGACTTTCCCTAGACCCGGGTCCATTGTGATCCACAATGAAGAGACTCCTATACAGACTGGTATCTAGCTCTTGTCCTTGGCCAAACTTGCAATATATAAATACTGGGACCCTCAAAGGGGGGGAAAGAGAAGATTAATCCATGATATACAGAAAGTCCACATGCCCTGAAGTAGGGGCAAGTCAAGGAATTCCTAACTGTTACTCCACAGCATACCTTAGAAAAAGTGAGTGAATATTAAAATAAGGTTTAAATACAACAAAAAAAAACTTAATCCCATTTTCTTGTTATCAAGGAACACTTCAGAAAAACCAAATAGCTTTAATCTTTACTCTAGTTAGAGAAAATAGTAAGACAGACTCTGCTCAGCAGAAATAAATCCAGCAAGCAACAATTGGAAACTCAAAAGTCATAAAAAAAAAATGTTGAGAATCACTGGCTTTACAAGTCAAGCAAATTAACACATCAGAGATAAATTTCATGCATTATATTCACAACCTAGATGTCCCAGCAAAATGTTACCTTTCAAAGCAATTAAGGAATACGCTGCTGTTAGAATACTTTATGGTTGCAAGGTAACAGACGTGCATCAGATCTGAAGAGTTATTCAGAGGCAGCTAAGACAGTGCTCAGCATTAGATCTTTTTCTACAGAGAGAAGATACAATTATCTATAATGAGTGAGATCTGAGCTTATCATTTAAAGTTAAGTTTGCAAACACGTACAGCAAGGGTTTGACATTTCAAGAGTACTCCTTTTAAAGCAGTAAGCATAGCTAACAATTTGTGTGGGCATTAGGTAGTATCGCAGCTTTTCAGAACAGTTATGTGAACGTTGATTTGTAAAACATTGCTGCGGTTTTATCAAAGGAAAACGTTGCTGGTGTGGACACTGACAACATCCACAGAATAAAATCCAGGTCTAAGTCAAAATTAGAAAACTGGTGTTTTGCTGTTTACAGAAGAAAAATATTGTCATCGCCTCAGCTGTAAGTAGAACCTGCTGCCTGCAACCAGCACCTAGCAATGAGAGTGACAGAAAGGGAGGGGAAGCTGTCACACCAGTTGTACTGTGCAATGACTGGATGGGTGCTGTCAGTCAAGGATTACAAGAGATACCTTAACAAAATTGTTCCTAGCTAAAAGAACATGCCTTTTGTCCCCTCAGAGGCTCTTCAGTCAGCTACTCTATTGTGAATATTTAGTTAATAAAAGCGTAAGACAATCTCAAGAAGCAGATCCTTAGCAATGTGTCATCAAGTACTTCTTGCAGGCAGGACCACCATCATCTGACAGTGATCCAAGAGTTAAAAAACCAAAAAAAAAAAAACCAAAAAAAAAAAACCAGCAGTGCAGTTAACATAGACCAGTCCTATCAAAGATGATTCTATCAGAGTTGATGGAATTACTCACATTTACAAGTTAATAAATGTTTTGCTCAACTCTAAACAAGAAAGAGTAAGGACCTGGTAGGGGCAAGTCCCAGCCACAAATATCTATACACCATGTGTCTTTCCTCCACAAGTAAGAAAGAAGAGACTACATGTATTAGTATGGAATTACTAATTCAGACATGCTTCATAGAATTGTGCTTTGACTAATACTGAAATTGACTTTGTACATTTAGTCCCTCCCGTTTACTTGATCTAGCAATGCCAGCATAAAATTACCAGTCCCAAATACGGAGTCATAACTAGACCAGACGATCCGAGGGGCCCTCACCGCTTGTCTTAGCAGCTAGTAGCAACAGCAGAGTGGAAATGTAACTGGACATACTACGTGTACAGAAACAGAGAACAGGACAAACACCAAGTAGAAAAATCCTAACATTAACGATTCACAGCGAAGTGTTTATTTTAAAATCTCATTATCAATGAAGGATTACAACCAGCTTCTGAAAAGGCAGAAAGTAAAATTATTCGTTTGGAAGAAACGAAGGAAAGGACATTTTAAGCTCACAACAAAACTTATGTATAGTGACAACACAATAACACAATGGGTTTGCTCTTCCTCTGCTACAGCGTAAGGGAGCTCTGAAAACCACAGAAGCAAGAAAGGCATTGGGGCCATCTGTTGGCAGATCTAGAAGGCAGCATTAACTGACACGGAGAAGGGTATTTACACAGCTTTACAAACACTTCCCTCCCAATGAGAATTTCGTTCCTGCAGACGCAGATGGCACAAGCCCAGAAAACCATCCTCATTTGGCTTAGACAAGGGGTTTTGGTTGGTTGGTGGGTTTTGGTGTATTTTTTTTTTTTTTTTTTTTTTAAGTCAATTGTGTCATGATTTTAACGCAGACAGATGGTTAAGAAGTGCAAGTGTCCTTTCAGCCCTGTTTTATAGGGGTTTTTTCCATGATATCCTTTACTATTTCCATTAACCATAAACATTTTCCACCCAAAAGACACATTATTAATGAAAATATGTTCTACCTGTTCAAAAGAGAGAAATCCAAAGAATTAAGGCAATACAGGAAGATGAAGCTAAAAACCTGTATCACTTACAAAAACCCCAACACATCTCCCTTTATTTGCAAAGGTAATCAAGTGACTTCAACCTTTAGGTCAAAAAAATGAACAAAATCCCCCTTTCAGACTCAAATACATTTGCTGGGGGGTGGGTGGAGGGTGGTGGGGCACAATACTAGGTTATTTACAACTCATAACTGATCAAAAAGGGTAAATATGAATTACAGACTGCTTATAGTAATTGTGAATGCTCCAACCAACTCTTTCCAGGAACCAGAGAGTTTCTCACCTCAAATTTCTCCAAATTCATTCCCTACCCAGCAGACCATTTATTAACCAAGAAGCATACAAATAGCTGTGCTTAACCTTTAACAAAAAGAAAACATTCAAGAAGTTAAGTTTAACCCACCTCAGAAACAAGAGAAGTAACAAGCATGCATTATCGAAAAAGAAATGGCAATTTGTTTCTAAGCTTTCAAATCAGCGCTTGGGAAGATGGATTGCTTTGACTCCTGGCCAATTTTCATGTTCCTAAGCTCTGCATTTGAAACCTTTACACTGCTTCATATTTGTCTTAAGCTACCTGCTGGATACTACTCACAATCAGGAGGCTACTTACCATTCCTATACTGCTTGGCTTTAACATTAGAGAGTCCACGTTGAACTACAACTTTCAAAGCAGTCTCAGGTGCTACACCTGCATCTGAGTCATCCTGCTATTTCTGCCAGCAGGCCTCATTTTTCCAATGAAATGGTATTATACGGGCAGCTAAGTCACCCGCCACACAAAATCACGAGGTCTGGACAAAAAGACCTTGGACCAAGCGATGCGTTCATTCACTGTGAAGCAGCTGGCAGGAACGATGCTGTCCATCCACTGCCTTTTGCTCAGAGGAGGCTGGGAGCGTCCGGCTGCGTAGCAGCACAACTCCCCTCTTGTACCTAAAGGCTCAAGAGGAGAGGCAGCAGGGAAGACATTCCTCCCACGTACACGTGTGACCCAACACTCAACCGTGATACATACCCATCTGGTACCAAAAGCAAGGAACTGCACAGCTAACTAGGTCAGACACCCAAAAAAAGATCTAAAAGGTATTCTCATGTTGGCCATCACATGCTCACGAAACCACAAGATCTTCTTTCGCTCTCGTTTATAATGTGTCAGTAGCTGGTAACAAAACAATAAAAAGGAAGAACAGTCTTGCAGGCTCAGAAGGAATCATCTAGTAGTTATTACAGTGTTAAGTATAATGAATATGAAGAGTCCAGCACAGCAGGCTAGTCATGGGTGAAGCCTTTATGAAGGCCCTCCTGGTCAACTGTCAAAACTGAAGGGTCCCTTGGCACAGGAGGTAACCAAAACTAGTCCCAGTGCTCCTTCTCTCTTTCTTCAGACTAAGTAGCTACACTGCATAAATGCAATTTCTCCTCTCCTCAGAACAGAGACAACTCTCTAGTTGCTTCTAAGTTGAAGCATAAAATCAAAACCATTTCCCAGCTACCTCCCATCCACTCCTTTGTAATCGTGCGGCTGTTGTCAGGGTCCTCAGTTACCCTGTCGCATTGCGGTTCACTATTCCTCTTCCTGGAACCCACAGTGGCAGCGACTCCACGCTGAACTACTCCATCATCTCCCTTGTCAATGCAGAAGAAACATAGGCACAACCAAGACCTGAAATACTTATCAACAAACTATGACTTTTTTTCTCTCCATAGTAGATTTAAGACTTTGTACCAAAGTAGTACTGTGCTGCATTTTTAATTACCACATAAGAGCTAGTCCTGTGAACAACTCGTTATTTTACTGTAAAAAGAAAAAAAATCCTATGTGGAAGGGCTGTTGATTGAGCCATTTCCCACCAGTTTATAATATTAGTAGTGCAATAGGTCACATTTTGTATTTTAACTAATTGCAAGTTTTACCCTTAATGACTATGGAGGAAGATAACCATGACTGCTGTTTGCTATGGAGAGAGCTGCATTTATTTTAATTTATTATTTTAACTCAGCATTAAGTTCATCCACACTAGAACCTTTCCTGAGAACCATTTTGATTTCAGTAAGTTAATAACTAGTAGTAGTAAACAGGGACAATCCCTCAGAATCATTTGAAACAGCACAATACACTTAGTTTTAATGCCTGATAATGTTGTTTGTTATCTCTTTTAAATAAGAAAAAAGGGAAAACTCCATTAGCTTTAACTAAATTCAGGGTATTAGTGCCTAACAACTAATGAAAATAATACAGATTTATTTTTATAATTAATGAAGCCCCAGAGAATTAGACTTTATTTCACTTAGGGGGGAGGGTTACAGCTACAAGTCTGTTTCCCATTACACACATGGCAAAACATTACTAGCTGTGGAAAGAGCAAGAGAAAAAAAAAATCACCCATAAAACAAAACTGGAAGAGAAAGACTTCCTCTAGAAACAACAACAAAAAAGATAGGACTATGTTGGGAAAAAAAAAAAACCCACCCAAACAAAAAACACCCCCCACAAAAGACAATGTGAATATACATGCAGTATAAAGCCTGGTATTTCCAAGACCAGCTCCTTTGAGAAAAACACATGTATGAATTCCATAGCAAGGTTCCTACAACTTAGAAGAGTGACCTAGAAACAAGCAGGCAATACAAAAAATAGTTGCATGCAAAAAAAAAAAAGTTCTGTTACAATTGCCACACATCCCCAGCAGATTCACAGCAATTAATCACTACTATTTCTTGTTCACTGCTTCACAAAGTAAAATGTTACCAAAAGTCCATGACCAATTGTTCTTTAGAAAGACCAAGTCCTCACATCATGCTGGCTTGAGCAATTTACTCTTAATCCACTCTGACATGGACTAGTAACCGTGCCTACATGTACTGGCTACCAGGGGATGCAGCAACTTCTTAGGAATGCCATAATATACCCACGATTAAGCTATACAGGAAGATCAAAGACCACCACGAATGAAAGGAGATAATCTGTGTAAGCCCCTTCTACAGCTGAGGAACTGAGGTTCAGAGGCAGTAAAACAACTTTCTCAGAGTTGCACTGCAAGTTTAGTTGCTGGAAGCAGACACACGTGCAAGTAAAATACAACCAAAGACCAAAAGACTGCTCTCCTTGCCTTATTTTTGTTACATTTAAGAGAGTGGTAACTTTGGGATCACCCCGAAGCCCTACCTAATTAAACAAGCCTTTGCTAATGAGCACCTCAATGCAAGTGGAATTGACAGATTATGACCACAGCAGAACTAATGAGGAACAGAAGCAACTTCCCATTTTAGCTCAATAATTATAAACATTAAAAGACACCAAAATTAATTCAGACACAGGACTGAAAAAAGCATTCATGTCTCTGCCCACCCCACTGCCTACGCTACAGCTGGAGGTCAGCTTTTCAGCCCACTGAAATAGCCCAATGCCAACAAGCAGCGCCAGCTACTCCACGAGACTTGGATAATCAAAACTTGTTTATTCTTTTTGTCTGTAGCATGAACTGTTTTAATTTTTACCGATTTGTCTTCAAAATGCTTTGCAATGGAAAACCATCTTATTGGCATATCACTGTTTACTCCAAGTCTCACAATAAGCTGCAGAGATGCTCTGTTTTCTTAGATGAAATACTTGTGTTCCAAAGAAGTATCAGACATATTGCTGGAAACCATACCTGCGTGAAAACTTGTCAAGGTAGATCAATTTTTTTTAGAGCCAGTCATAATAGTATTCCTTACAAATTCCCGGAAAATCATGGAAGGATAATCTGTAAACAGTGCTTTAATAAAGAAGAATATACAGGACTTGTGATGAGATGTAACAAGAGATCTATCCTTTAAAGCTCTCGAGTCCTGTGAGGACAATGTTTCATTTTCTCTTCCCTAATTCCATATTAATGGCATCAAGTAAGATATTTGAACTCAACTTGGCTGCCACTTCCATTTAAAAAGGTCTCATGCAGCAGGAGTGCCTTATTAGAATGCCTTTGAAAGAGGACACAGTTATTTATCAAGAACAGCCTTTGTCTCAACAAACAGAAGTGCTAAATAAATGTCAGGATGCTTACAGGTGAATCAATTCTACCATTATAGGCAGTTTATTAACCACACAGTATTTCTAAATTATGATTTAGCACAAAGTACGTTTAAATTGCCAAACTACAAACTCTTTGAAATGACCTCTCAGAAGAGAGCTGCCATATTAGTAGTGTTTCTGATGAGTTTGACTGGAAGCAGTCAACTAACCACCCCACCTGCATGCAGCTTTTACACAGTAATAGGGAAGCACAGCCCTTGCAAAGAGCAAAGCCATGAAGTTCTACCACAGCAGTAACTGCCTAAGATAAAAACAGCAAAATAAGTGACGGCTGTCATTCCAAGAATAACATGGATCCTACAAAAAAGTGAAGTCTGCTGAGAACATCCCAACTCTGTCCTAATTCTCTCTTCTCCATCATCTGTGAGGACAGTGTGCTCAGAGCATAGGACTCAGCATGGGAAATCAAAAGGGGGAGCATTTCGTTCTTGAGCCAACACACTTGCATCAGATGGAGGATCTCAAAGATTATGAAACAGTTAACCTTAATTAAGGTGGCATAGAGTTATCTTCATGTAGATAATTCAGATCTTGTCCTGGCTGAGTTACCAGGTCAAGTTAAACTGACCAAGATCACTCAGTGAGACCTGACATACTTACGACAAATCACAGAGACAGCTTTCTGGCACCTAAGGCCAATAAGAAAGTGAATGCTCATCACTTCCTAGAACTCACAGGTAAAACTGACATTGTAGTACATCGAGTTTCTCAAGTATAACCATCTTTGATGATTCCAATAGTCATTTCTTTATGAAATCAGAGAATCGGGTTGGAAACTCCCCAATAAGCCTAGAAGAAAGAGATCACAAGATGGGATTTCCCCCCCCCCGCCCCAAAACAGTATCTACCAAAGTAACTAGTTTCCGGAATATTTTTAATTAAACAGAGGTTTAAAAAGACAATGTTGTAATTTGAACTAGAAGATGATGGTCCTACCTTGATGGAAGCAACATGGAGCAAAGTCTCTCCTTTGTAATTTCTTCTGGCCATTGTGTTACCACCAGGGGACTTCGATACAGAAGGGCTGTGTGATATTCCTACTTGATTACAAGTCTTAGAAGTAGATGGGGTAGAGGGACATCTTGAATGTGAAGGACTATTTATTTCTTGAAAGACTGCAGAGCTTCTTGTCTTCATTACAGTGTCAATGAGTTTCGATACAGAGGCACAAGTCTGTACTGGTGTCTTCTGTTCAGTCTCTGGGGAGACAGGGCAATCCGGAGGTAACTCCTCCAGGCAAGCTGCCTGCCTGCCTGCCTTCCCAACATCGCTCCTCTCAGTTCTTCTTGGTCTTTTAGACTGAGAAGTAACTGGAAGCCTAGATTGCTCCTTTCCACGTTTTAAAGGTGTAGTTTCATTTTCTATTGACAGCAATGTCTCTGTAGCACAATTTTTTTCCTTGCTGACTTGTGCAGGGCATACAACCTCACTGTTATCTTCCTTCTCTGAGGATTTTACCTGTAGTGATATTTCCACATTTTCTGCATTTTTGCTGGAGTCAGCTTCCTTTATAGAGTCCTGCTGAAGCATCTCTTCAGGGCTATTTGGTTCCGGGGTGCACAGGACTACCGGTTGACTGCAGATGGTCACACACTTTTCCTTGGGAGTATTCTCCTCCACTCCTCCTTTCTGCTCAGGCTTCTCTAAGCTCCACACTTTGTTAATGTCTGCCAGACGTTTCTTCTTCATCTTCTTACTCTGTCCCTGCGCTGGCTTTTTTGTCGGCTTGCAGGGCTTTTTATGAGGAGGGGAAGGAAAGAAATCATATATTGAAGATGTGTCTTGACAAAGGTCATTGCTTTTAGTCTTAGACTGACTCCTGTTCAGGATGCATCGAATCTTCCTACTTCTTGGGCTGAACCACATTTTTATCTGTTCCTTCTTATCCTTTTTTCCAAAGTCTGAGTCAGTTGGTGTGGACACATCTCCTGTTGAATCTAAGTGCATCAGGGAAAAGGAAAAATAATTGATAGAGTAGTCTTCAGTAGAAGATCGCAAAGAAAAAAAGATCAGAACAACAACTGTAATAACTGATGAAGCATTACTAAGTACAACCTCTGACTGCCTTCATTTCTTCAGAAGAGACACATGTAATGGCTTTGACACAACTGGCAAGGTCACACACCACTCTGGAGTTCAGGAATCCCAGCAGAGCAAAAGCTACCCACTAGGCAAGTAAGTGGGCACGCTGGTGGAGAAATTTCCTCAATAGTCCGGGTTCACAGCATGTACATAAAAGATTTCTGAGCAGATTATAGAGAGGAGAGAAGCTGGTTCTCTCACCGAGTTCTCCTTGGAAATAGGTTTAACAAAGTAGCCTGTGCATACACAAAAGAGCACAAACAATTTTCTAAAAAGGTGTCATAGTTTGTCTCAGGATGAGCAAGAAGAATAACTGCAAGCAAGCAAAAATAGCATCCTTGTAAAAATGTTGAACATTCCTGACAAATTTTGACTAATTCCACATATATAGCAGATGAATCTGAGGAAAATATAGAATTGCAATCTGTAAGTATCTGTAAGTAATTGTGTCCTGTCATTTGATCCTTTACCCCTTGGTAGTAAATAATTCCAAGGAAGCCACACATTTCAATGATCTCAAGCATTTCTTTAAAATTACGCAGTGGGGCAATTTTATAAGTCACATCGTATAGCATATTACAGATCAATAACCAAGATGATGGAGGAATATCCTGTATTCCTAGGGCATGAAATAACAGTTGAGAACAAGGGCTATAAATGGTGTCCTCAATGGCTTAAGAATAAATTAAGGAGGATAAAGTGACCTCTACATTAGACACTAATTTAATTTGACAACAACTCTTTCAGTACAAAAGAATTGTAACAGATTTTTTAGAGATTCCTTCTGGAAACCTAAGTTGTCTTAGGTTTTTTGGACACGTCCTCAAAAGTAAACACACAACTCTTTCTTTCTGTTGCCTCCAACCTCAAGGACTACCATTCACAAAAGTCTTGGTGACTTACAGCAAACAATCACAAAACCAATACTAATTTTGCCTAGTGAAGCAAGTAGACTATTATTCTAATTAAACAGAACTAAGACCAAGATGGGGGGGGGGTGTGTGTGTGTGTTTAAGCACTCTTGAAATAAACTATAGAAAGTCTTGACCAGTGAAAGACAGGCAGTCACTGCAATAACAGATTACTTTCACTGCAGTATGTTAACCTTCTATGGACAATTTGCCTTTTCCATACCTTCTCTTCTATTTTTGGAATTAGTAACTATAGCCTGTTTTCCACAGCAAGCTGTGATATACTCACAGCAGACAGTCCCTTAGCCACAAAAAAATAATCTGAAATTTCGCTTGAAACAAAACCGCATAGCTAGTAATACAACACCAAACCAGACATTTGCAGTTTTCTTTAAATCAAGATTGAGGAGACATTAACCTTGAAATATTGCTTTAAAATTACCCTATTTACCACTTGAATTAAAATATGCTAGATATTAGGCTATTTAGCTAGCGTAATATGTAAGACATCAGAGCAAAAGTATCTTTAAGAATACAGCTTGAGGCTAGCTAATCAATCATTTAGGTATCTAAAGATTATCATCAAGTAGAGATGCAGCTATTTGGTTTTCCTGCAGGGCTGGGCTTGGTA
>VXBL01004611.1:54863-77481 GCA_013400195.1 Aramus guarauna | reverse complement strand
AAAAAAAAAAAAAGGACTGAAAGTGAGATGGAAATCTCTTAACTAGCTAGCCTTCAAAAAGATATCATATCCAGTTTCATTCTGACAATAACATCTAAAAAAAAGGAAGAGCTTGATTGCAAACAGATGCAAAATATGAAACACAGTTACTATTTACTTGTCTTGCCTTCACTGTTTACACAACTAGCAGATTTCCTTCTAAAATATTTACCTTGCTAGAACTATCAGTCATCTCTAAGTAAAGAGCAAGAATAAAATCAGCTTGCAAAAGTAATTTGTGCAACAGTTTTGTGATGGCCAGAATTCTTTTTGATGTGTAAAGCACAGAAAGGCTTTAAAGTCCAAGTGACAAATTCAATCAAAGGCACTGTCCTTCAGAAGTAGGATCTAAAGCAGCATAACACAATTAAGTATTTACACTGGAAGCTATGTATACACCACTTCTGGCAGCAAAAAAGATTGTGAAAATCAACCACAAGGGTTCTTAAACTGATGTGTTCATTACTGGTTGCTCAGCAGGGACTTACTAGTCAGGTTATTAAAAACCTGCTGAAATACACCAAATAAATACTTTCCTAGGATCATTTTTCCTCACATGTAACTACTTCAGGTGCGTGCGTGTTTTAAAACAGGGAACATGATTAAAAGGCCACACATGCTGTGAAAGAGATCCCTCACACTGAGAGGCCAGCCATTCACACCCAGGGGATCTCTCCAAAGCTTACTCGGGAGGATACTGCAATTTCTGCCAGGGTGCGTGCTGTGTCTCAGCCATTCTTCAGTACCTCCATCTTCAGGATACTCTGTAGCTAACATCAACTTTACCTGAACAGTTCTGCATAGCATCTGCAAAGAAATGTTATTCTTAGACTCTGCTGCCCCTTTCCTCCGTTACCAAAGCGCACAAGGTAGGGACTGTAAGTAATAAGGACAAATGGCCAATCTACCCTCCCAGAAAATCTAATTCTTTGATGGACCTAGAGCTGAGAGAGGGAGAGAGAGAAGAGACACAGTGCTAAGAAACTGAAAGGAACTTCTTATGGTTTACTATGTAAATGTTAATTTATATAAAGAGGTTATTATCTGGCAGCTAAGTGCATTCAGTTAAGCTACCTTTAGAGAAAATTGCTCACAGAAAAATCGATCCAAAAGAATTCTGTGCTGTCTCTAAGCTGGAAGCCACAGCTTGCAGCTCAACAGGAATCAAAGAATTACTATGTATGATTAAGATTTAATTGTCTTTTAATACATAGGAAGTATCCTCTCAAAATTTTTAGAGATGCATTGAGACATGTAAAGCATGCCTTACCAATTCTAGATTTTAAGCTTTTGCAATAGCATAAAGACTATTCACAATAACAGCATTAGAATCAGCCTATAATAAATTCAGTAAATTTATTCTCCACTGCCTATTAAACATAACATTCATATATACAATATATTAACGGAATTCTTTCTAAATTAGACTTATTTGCACATAATAAGCACAAGTTTCTTAATGCTGACGTTTAATCGAGTTGAATTTCTTAAGTGTGAAAAGGGTGGAGAGTAGACAAAAATATTAAGAGATGCACAGTGCCTTGCAACTAGAGAGCTACGTCTCCGAGTTCTGCTGTAGTGCAATAACAGGCTAGAGCAGGAAAAAAAAAGGAGCAATTAGAAAATGTGGTTTAGCTATCATTAATCTGCATCAAAGGAATATAATGATGCACATTGTGTGCCTTTCAAATTATTCTCTATTATGGGTTTCAGAACAGAAGTTGAGAAATCTCTTTGACAAACTAGTCCCTTATTAAAAATCAAAGGGAAGTGCTTTGGTACCATCTGTGCAACATTAGAGCCTTCACTGAAGAATGATTATTTTGCAAGTTAAGTATTCAACACAGGGGGAAAAAGGGAGAAATTCCAGCTATTCAAAAACTCATCTTTAGCTATTATGAAAAATGTCATAGCATACATGAAATGCAATGTAATCTGTTACAACAGGAGTTCAACATCTTTCCCTCCACATCAGTAAGTGTGAAGCTAAATTATGGTACTATAAAGGCTAATCAAAAGTTAATCTCTCCTACTGTCCACCAGCATCAACATGAGCTCAGGAAGCTTTGACCAACACCTGCAGGGTCTAGCTCTGGATCAGAAGAGAGGAGGAAGGCTTGCTGTTTGACTGCGTTGGAGTGAAGCAGATTATGTTACAAAGAATAAGGTAAAATCATCTATAAGTGATTGTTGTGAAAGTCTTCGTTTTAAAGATCACACAGAAGTCCACTGAAGTATTTAGAAATTCACTTTCAAAGTCATCACTGTAAATCAACTTTCTTCATCTCCAGTATGTTATATACGCTATGATTCAACAAGTTCTTACTAATTGCCCACCTATGAAGCCTATCATCCCATCAACTCCAATTCTCAAGATGTCTTGGACTCTGCAATGTTAGAGCTAAAGATTTCGATGTCCAGATATCCCATCTATGAAAGCTGCCAGCCAGATAGCTTCCCATTACCCTCGTAAAAGTACAACACTAGGCAGTGAAAAGGTCAGACAGCTCTCCTCACCTTGCCACAGACTAAGGATGTAACATCTCTAACAAGTGAATTAATTGTAAGACTCAGCATTTGCTACCTATAGTTAGCATTTTCTAGCCAGTTTTGGGTTCGTTGTTTGCCAATTCCTGTTCAGTTGCCCCGGTACTATTCTGTAGTGTCATTTGCTGTGCTTCCCTTTAAATTAAAAGGAAGCATAAGCTGGTTTGTGCAGTCTTCCCTGAATTACTTGCTGCTGCTGCTTCTTAGAACACACGTGCTGTTCGGCAAATACCTATTCTTATCCCAATGGAGTACAAAGTGAGATGCCTCCTCTATCTACTGTGGAACCTTGGGGTACAGGGATTTTTACACTTCAAATATTCAAAATGTGAGTTTAACCTTATCCTTTTCAGTCACAGAAGTTCTGTGCTTTTTTTAAAGACAACACACACACAACTTATTGCGTTCACTACGTCTTCCGTAGATTAAAAAATGGGTAGTATGACGCAATTGCATTAGGAACTTCAATGTGAACAAGGATCTCAAACAGAAGCCTTGAGACAAGCCACAACTGTCTCAAAACAAGGCATATAAAACAAATACACAAAGAGGATAAACCCCATATATATGGAAAGATTCCCTTTTCAACTGCTTCTCTTCCTTTCCTCCACAGAAAGATTGATTTTTTGGTCTGTTTCCTTTACTGGAACATAAAATACAATTTCTGACCTTCTAACAAAAAAGAATAGAAAATATTGCTGACAGGTACGTGGCAGAATTACAGTGCTATAAGAACAATGAAAGCAACTCCTTAACAAGAGAGGCCCTGGTTCTCCAAGCTCAAACATATTTCACTTTGTGGACATTAAATTCAAGACATACATCTATGGGAGGTGTCAGATTTGCAAGAGATGAGTGACAAAACATCCTAAAGGACTTGCTCTCAAAATCTCAAAAGCTACAGCATCCTGTGATTTGCCATAGTATAACGCGTAATTAGCTGTTGTCAGAAGTGTGCTCATTTACTTATTTATCCAAACCATTCCTGACAGTGAACTATCACCAGCTCCGGAGGTTTTTTTCCTTAACCTCAGTATGAAACATCCTTAGCACAGGGCAAAGACTACAAGTGATGGAAAGTAAGCTCCCACATCAGTTCACAACTTTAGCTCAAATAAAACGCTCTCATAAACTTCAATTTTGTGTCTGCTTTTAAGCTAGAACAAGGAACAATAAAAAGAACCTCAGTTTGTTCCGTGGTTTAACCACACAAACCTTATTTTAGAAGAGCTTTAGGAGTAAATGTATTATGCAACTTCTAGTACACTGAAGCAGACCAATTTGTAAGACTTAATCCATCTGTAAGAGGTCTCTAAAAACATCTAAACAGTATCAATACTACCATATTATATTTTGAATGCTTTATTTATAGAATCACAAATAGTTCCTCTCAGAGATTCTCCTCCAACCATGTTTTTAAAAGCCTTCACGACTTAAAATGTTTCCCTGAAATCCTGTTTAAGCTATCATGTACATTTTCTATGCTCCAGAAGATTTAATCACCATAGGATTTTGTATCTATATAAAATGTATTCCTTTAGAATTGGACATAAGCTTCCAGCCTCCTCCCTTCAATGTATTTTCATGTCAATAAAGAGCTATCCCATAAATGAACACAAAGCTGCCGATGGGATTAGACTTAGAAAAAGAATCTTTAATTTAGACAAACATATTAGGGAGCAACAGTGAAGGAAGAATTACCTTTTTCATATCTGACAGCTAAACGAATGTTTTCTAAAACTTCGTATTACATAAAACACTCCTCTCTGGGCTTGCAAAAGAGACATACATTCAACTACACTCATTTTTTTTTTCCTACTTTGACAATCAGCCTAAAATTTGATAGAAAGATGAATTCCCAGAGTACAATCTCTGCAATCTTCTAGCACAGTCAGCAATGACAAAATTCCATTGTAGCAGACTAGCTGATTGTTAGGGACCAGAAAATAGATGAGTTAAGACTTGCCTCCTTCCCCTATTAGGCAAGGAACACAGATAGTTTTTTTCCACGTGCAAAAACCCTAAACTGAAATTTACTGGGACAGCATGCAGGTCTCTATGCACAAACACACAAGAGGCAAGAGAATATGTGCATTAACCCTTTAGCAGGGCCCCCTCTAAAGCCTACAGGGCAGAACACTATGCATTTGTGCTTCCATAAGAGCACAAGATACAATTTGTGTCCCTGGTTTGTGCAACTAACTGCCACGTGACTTGGGAATCTATTCCACTTTCATCTAATTTTGGAAGATAGATTCTGATGAATTATGGACTACCCTGCTCATGCAGATTTCTTAGTTAAACAGATTCAAAGAACGAGCAATCCATACAGACAGTTCTCTTCAAATCAAATTTTCCAAACATGATTCAGAACAGCCTTTCAGAATCTTAAGCAGGGCTGCACTGCTCATTCTTTACAAAGCTCGTGAAATGCAATGGAGTGGTCTGGATTCAACAGCTGTCAGAGACCCAGGTTTGCTCTTACCTGCGGTGTCCGCACCCAGGAGATGCCGCAGTTTGCCGCAAAGCTGAATCATGTTATCTAGTTGCCGGTTAATCTGCGCATCTTGCACCCAGGCTGGCATGTGGCACACTGGGCATTCTGTGCCAACACAGTCACCCACACAAGATCTGAAAGTCAAATGTACAAATCCATTACGGAGCATAAGTTATCTACTGTACTCACTATCAAGCTTTCCACAGCCAAACGCTCAGCAAGAACCTCTTATTTTAGTATTGACAAACCGGTATTGTAAAGCCCACATGAGTTAGCCACAAACACAGGAGAGAACATATTTATCATGGCAAGTGACAAGCCATAATTAAGCAAGCTGAGCCCAGAGCCTTGTCAGGACACTGTCACGAAAGACACGGTATCTTGTGACTCCCACGGACTCGCAAGCTGATCCAAGTTGCCAAGGTATGCTAAAGCTCCATTGCTGTTTGTCTCCAGATAACAATTCGGTTCAAACACTTAGAATTTCTTTTACACCTCAGCTAAAGATAGGGCTATTCTTCTGTGGCTCTCATTTCTAAACATGACAGAAAGCCAACCTATATTAAACTATCATTTCCACTTTTTCCTGCTTAAAATTTTCTTGATATTGTGAAGTTTCACCTGTCTGAACACTTCTCTGTCAGAACTCCCATGAGGAGCTGCAGGTATTCAGAGTATTCCATCGCTTTTCTCTTTCAGAGCATTTATGTCAGGAGATGATCGAGGTGGGGTAGGCAGGGGAAGAAGTTTACTTAGTAAAAGCCATTTAACACTTGTAGCTTCTTAGTAATTCTGCTTTCCCCATATGAGCCTAAAGTCTTTTGTTTGATTAGTCCCGCAGGTCCTTATGATTTGCCATCTGAACTGCAACATTCAAGGGCCATTGTTACTTCTCAATTCTAATGGATCCTATTAAATATACATTATAATTTGACATACTCAAGACTGAACTAATTTCAAGAGTCTCCGTTGCCTTACCACCACGTAGCACACACAATTATAGCCAAAAGTATAAAATCAAATGGGAGCAGATCATGTCAAACATTCAGAGGAACAGAATGCAAGTAATAGTAAAAGGCACTGCTACCTGGAGAGGAAGATCAAAGTCTACATAGCTACACTCTGAACATACGGTCAGCTTGGAAGCTGACAGTCTTACACCCCCAAGCTAGTAGAATTACCAGTTAACAATACCAGAAGTGTAACTACCACCACTTACCTTAAGAGGAGAGTTATTTTCAGATCTGTTCTCTGTACTGGCATCTCTCCCTCAAACACCACACAAGTATCATGCCTTCAGTTAATTCCAAGATGGGGAATTTGGGACGTAAAAATTGCTGCTAGATGCATTTTGTGCTTTAAGCAGCCTGCTCTGAGTGGGTAAAGGCCCTTGTGGTTGAGATACTGCTATGATCGGGACACTGAAGTACAATTCTTGGCTCTGACATATTCTAGATGACACTGACAAATCACTTGGAGCAAATATAAGAGCCGGCCAGGTCTCATTCTCTAGGAAAGCTGGCCTCAGGTCTCCCACGTCTGTAAAAGGTAGTGCAAAGGAAATGCAGAATGACTTTTATACCACGACATTTCCTAATTACTTCTAGCTGTTGGGTTTTTACAGTCATTATCCATTAACTATAACTAACTTAGTAGAGTTACTCAGACAAAAGTGCAGAAACAGATCTTAATAAATATCCCTGCCATAAAAAAAACTATGCTGAAGGAGAACCAGTTACATTACGTGACCCGATTACTGCAGTTCATTAGCTTCACATATTTCACTTCAAATATCAGAAGCCAGGTCTGGCTGTTCACCCCACTCCTTCCCATGTATATTAATAAATATCTGTCTTTAGCACAGAATCAGAATCAGTTCATGTCAGAATACTGCAAATTCAATACATGCCCTACCAAATTTGCTTGTAAACAAATTAATCTAAAATTCCTTAGTTTTATTTAAAAAAATAGCCTCTATCCAGGACCTAGTCATCAAAGGACACATTAAATTGATCAGTAAAATTTCAGGCCTACAAAGGAGGAAAGATCAGCTATAACAATAATTTGGATAATAGCAAATAAACTTTTTCTGGAGTAAGAAATAGCTGCTAGTGAATGCTTAGGACTCCTATTGGCTACGCTTTCCAGCTTCATCAACACAAACTGCATCATCTTCTGATTTCTTGAAAATTTTTCTTAAAAATAAAAATACTTCAAAGAAACAGTAGATGTTTTAAATCTATCAGAGAATATACTGAGGTTATAAAAAAAAAATCCACAAGGCTTTAGACGCCTGACAACAAAACAATTATGTTTATTAAGCCATCCTTATGCTCCCCTTCAGCAATTCACACTACATCTGAGAAAAAACATTTTATAAGATAGATATGAACATATTTATAAATAATTTGCAAAAGCTTCTCGGGTTATTTTACCAACTACTCTGGGGACAGGTAGCACAAATGGAAAAAGTAACAAAAAATTCATTTCAGATGGCAGAATCTTCTACAGCAATTAATGGCCAAAGCTGGGAAAGAAACTACATGTCTGGATAGAAATAAATTATTTGTACATATTTTAATACATCCATACTAGTGGAAGAGATGCTGAGGGCATCTGTCCCATAACCAATTACTTCTTAAAGAGCAAGGAAATCTTTTGCCAGTATTTTACCCTTTAAGCCTTCAACACTTTAATCTCCCATTAGAAAGGTGCTGCTGGAGACAAGGAGTAAATACACAGCCATTATGGAGACAGAGAGTTTTCCTCCACTTTTATTGACATAGTGACTCCAGTATTAACAATAGGCAAAGCTGAATATCTAGACTGGCTTACAAGTAGAGGTTAGAAAGTGTCTACCCTCTCCACTGTAACAAGCATAGCATTTTAGTAGACAACTCACATCTGTGCTGTGCAGAGAAACTATTTAAGATATATGACTGACCTTTTAACTCCCAGTGTTTGCATTTGTATGCCATGAAGAGCAGTGACATACAGGACAGCCAGAAGGTTCCACCACCTTCCTCAAATGAGGTTCTGGGGCAGGAACATTTCAGACTCTGCCTGTACCAACAATGCAGTGAGCTCTCCTAAGATGGGCCAAGTAGCTACCACCTCCTCACACCTACCTCATTAGCAGGATGTTTCTAACTTAATCTGAATTTTAAAAAAAAAAAAAGTGAATTATTTGACAAACTATAAGAGGTACCCACGCTATCCCAATACACTCGGATGGACATGAATACAGGAACAGCTACAACAGCAGATCTGAAGGAGCAAAGCCATTAGCGTAGCAGAAGGCCGAAGCAATGACAAGCAGCACCGGAGCAAAGGCCCCTTGGAAACAGGAAGCATCTTTCCAGGCTGCTCTTTTTTGTTTGTTCTGAAGGCAGGAAGAGGAAGGAGTTGGAGAAAACAGTAAGGCCTGGAAGGTGTTTTCTTCCCCTGCCCCCCATGAGGGGGCACACCCCCCCATGAGACCGAGGGATCCCTTAACACCCCAAACCAGGTCTGACAAAGCCAGCCCTTCGCTCTAACGAGCCAGACCTGCTGGGGTCCAGCAGCTCCCGCTTTCCTCTCCCTGGCCAGAACGCCCCACCGGTGCCCACCCCCCTGAGGCAGCCAGGAGGGCGGGGGCCTCGGGGCGCCCTTCGAGGCGCCGGTGGCCCGGGGAGGGAGGCGGGAGGGCCGAGCCCGGCGCTCCGCGCTACTTACAGGCAGAAGACGTGCTCGCACTGCCCCAGGGACACGGGCTGCCGCAGGACGCCGGCGCTGTGGGCAGAGGAAGGAGAAACGCGGCGCTTTTAACACACGCGGCCTTAAGGGCACAGCGGCGGCTCCGCTCGCCGTAACGACCGCCCCGACCAACGGCCGTAACGCCTGGGGCGGACAGGGGAAAAGGGGGACAGGGGGAACACCCGTTACCAGCGGGAACAGCTCAGCGCCCTCTCCAGCCGCTCCAGCGCGGCGCGGGTGCGGACCAGGGGAGGGCCGGGCGGCGCCAGGGCGGCGGCGGTGAGGGGTTGGCCGCCCGGGGCCGGCCGGTTGCCCGAACGGCCGCTCAGCACCTCCCGCATCGCTCGCCGGTGCCGCTCCAAATTCCCCGCCCGCCACCACTGCGCAGGCGCCTACCCGCCAGCGCGCATGCGCACCAGGAAGGGCCGCACTCACCGCCCCCGGGCAGCCGCGCTTCCCGCGCTTGGAGGGCAGGGCGGGGCCAGAGGGGAGGAGCCGCGCGGAAAGGGGCGGGGTCAGCCCTGAGGGGCGGGCTGAGGATAATGGCGGGCTGGGTGCTAGGCGGCTTGCAGTTAAGGCTTGAAATACCTTAATAGCATCCGAATGGATCAAATACCCAAACGCGATGCGTCTATATACATCTTCCTATATCTATCTGTCTATAATGAACGTGTCTAATGCCCCCAAACAAGGCCTGAAACAGGCAGGTGGGCGCAGCGTTGTGGTGCTGAGGGCCTCCTCCCCTCACACCCAGCGCGTAGCCCAGGCAGGGCGCCTGCCCCGTGCCGGTGCCTTTCTGCCCTGACTTTGCAAATTTAATTTTCTTCCCTCTCTTCTACCCGTTCACCAGCTTTAGTCTGACAAAGATACTGCACCAGTCACCGCTACTTTGGATTTCAAGAGGGTTTTGTTTTTTTTCCTCAGTCTGTGCCTTCAGTGGCACCTCAGGGTTCAGCCCAATCTCCCACTTTTTACAGATTTCTGTAAATCTGAGGTGGTACCTCCACAGACGCAGCCCCCACCTTTCCTGTACAGTGTAATTACTGAAGCACATAAAGCCGTTATAGCAGGAATTTATCACTTTCAGGTAGAAATACTCCTGGCCAAATAAAAGATAGAACAGGAATGCCAGGAGCGATTTATAACAGGCTTACTGACATTTCGCATCGAAAAGCTCTGCTGGTGAATAAGCATCAAGCCATAAATCTCGGAGCAAACATGATTAAAGCGTGCGAGTTATTCTTTGAGGGAACTTCATCATAAAAGGACGCGGCGGCGCAGAGCCGCAAAAATTTGGTTGGCGGCAGTCGTAGAAAACAGCTGCCAGACCGGCGTCCCAGCAGCCCGTCTGAAATTTCGGCGGCGTTTCTCGTCCCGTTGGCTTCCTGCGAGCGGGTGGTTTCCCCTCGTCCCCGCTCGTCAGGTGAAATAAAAGCAGCAAGATGTCGGCTGCCGCCGCTGAGCCGAGCGATGGCAGCCCGGCGGGGAGGGGCGAATTGGTGGTGGTAACAGGGGCATTTTCCACAGTTCTCACCTCATCTACAGAGAAGGACTTCTTCTCGGATGAGTGTTAAATCGGGGCTGAAAACATTTCTTAATAAGTTATCCTTGTTTTCCAAGGGCAAGCGGGTGTGTCACAGGGTGAAATACTGTCACGCTGATTTGACCAGTGGCACATTCAGCCTTTTTTAAATCAGCATTGTCGTATCTCCTAACCAGCTTGACCCCAGCAAACACCTCGGCTTTCCCTGTCTTCGTGATAACTCTTGACCTTTATCCATGAGAAAGGAAACTGTGGAGGGTCCGAAGGGTTCAACCTGTCCTTTGCAGGTGACTGTCCTTGCGGAACCAGGGACTGAGCCCCGAGGGAGAGGGGGGGATGTCGGTGTGCCCGTCCACACACGTCTGGGTTTCACCGGCGCAGAGGGGAAAGCTGTTTGTTGTCATCCGCAGCTCAGTCACTGCATCTGCGCGCTTGGATCCAGCTGTGAAAAGTGTGGTTGGGTCTCTGTAATAGCCTGTTGTTTGCTGGTGCTCGGGAACACCCCCCGCTGTGTTAATAACGCCGAGCCGTGTCCCCTTTGCTAAGGGCCTGTCATCCCCGGCGGCGGGGATCGGCAGGCCCTCTGCCGCCGAGGGAAGCGGCTCTGGGGAAAGAAACAACAGCCTCGGAGGTGAGCGTGGAGATGAAACAAAACCAAACGCAAACCGCACTGTGCTAAGAGATGTGCGCAGGTGTGGGGTGCTCCTGGGCAGCGGGCAGGCTCAGGCCTGTTTCTGGCAGCGGATGACTGCGGTGAGCTGCTTCGCAGCTCAGCGTCCGCATCCCGGGGGGAGGAAAGGGGCAGGGAGAGGTGCCCTGCGCCCTGTCATGCCCAAAGGGGAGCTTGTCCCCAAGCCCAAAGAGGTTGGGGACCATTCCGTCCCTCCCGTGGTGTCTTTTCCCATCCTGTGCGCAGGTGCCAGAACATCTTTATGCAGGAGAGGGGTGACAGCAAGGGACACAGCTGGACGGGGCACCCTCGCTCCCTTCCCTGGGCCGCAGGGCACGGAGCTGGGACAGGGACCTGCTCCATCACACCGCCCAAACCAGGATATACTCACAGAATACGTGAGTTAATGGCTTTAAAATAAAAGAGGGTAGATTTAGATTAGCTATTAGGAAGAAATTCTTCACTGCGGGGGTGCTGAGGCCCTGGCACAGGTTGCCCAGAGAAGCTGCGGCTGCCCCTGGCTCCCTGGCAGTGTTCAAGGCCAGGTTGGATGGGGCTTTGGGCAACCTGGGCTAGTGGAGGGTGTCCCTGCCCACGGCAGGGGTGGGACCGGGTGGGCTGGGAGGTCCCTTCCCACCCAAACCATTCCATGATTCTGTGCATAAGCTAAAACAGTCATTTGTCCCTTAAATGTGAACAGTTGACAGATGCAAACTTAATGTCCTGCTCTCTCTTACTTGGCCATTGTACGCTCGTCCTGTGCTTCAGAAAACCAGCGCCCGGCATGTGCTGGCACAGCAGGGTTACCGGAAGACGGCAAAAGGCCTTGCTGCTGAGGTGAAACTTTAACGCAATTTGAAGCATTCACCGCAGGTTGCAAACAACACTTGATCCATAGATCTCTTGAGTAAACCTGGCATTTATGTTCGCAAAATATGAGATACCGATATATACTGTATAGGACAATAAAACAGATAAGTACCTCGTCTTCCTTTCCTCCGGCTGAAATATGTTTAGTGTCCCTCTCAATAAATCCACGTGTGTGCACGTAGTCTCCATTGTGCAAAGACATTATGTGCGAATTTACAAACATTTACAACTAAGTTAAACTGAAGCAAAGCACTGCCCTGGGCAGCCAGCATCTAACAAATACTTGTGTTTGAGAAAGATGTAAAAGTCACGAGTGATTCATTCTCCCTAATTTTACAAAGGTTAAGGACTTGGCGCTCTTCGAAATCTAAGAAACGTCTTCCTCTGCATTGAATTACTGCAACCAATTGGACAGTCAGAAGCAAAAAAAATGATGCAGAGAACAGGGAGAAGCGAGAAATATATCTCTAAATTTGGTTTATGCAGTATTTAAAGTACAAGTAAAGCCATTCCAGGCAGTGTAAGGCCCACACACTTTAAAATAAATTTGTTGCATGACAGAAAGCCAGTAAAACGGTTTCGGCAGTGGTGTGATATAGTGCGACAGTCGCGTTTGGTACGTGCATGAATCAGCCGCTCCGTACCCCGCCGAGGCAACGATCATCTTCGCCGTGCTAAACTGATAATGGGATTTTCAAACAATGCAGGGCTTCGGAGCAAAACCCGCGCTGAAGGATGGTGCTCGGCTTCCCTGCTGATGAGGAAGGTAAAAAATCCTCGTCTACCTCCTGCTTCATTTCAAAGCGTTGCCCATCTGGTAAAGACCCTTTTATGTAAATACACCGGTACCTGATATTTTATTCATTAACGAAGGTCTCCAGCTGTTTTTCAATAAATATACAAATATTACCTGATTCATCATGTAACGGGAAGGAGTGTGCAGAGGGAGGCAGTTCCCTCAAGTCTTACAAGTCAGTTGTTCTCCCGGGGGTTAAAAGAGCCAAAGCTTCTGCAAAGAGGGGGTCCCTCTCCTCTCATCCACTTGAATACCAGGCACGTCCCAAAAACACCGCACCCTGCCAGGAAAGGGTACTAAGCTTCGACGTGCTGAGCGCCCACAGCAAGCGACAGGATGGATCTGCTTCCGCAGAAGACTGAAAAAAAATTAGAGGAAGAGCAGCCTCATGCTTTGAATTCCCTTTTCCCCCAAATGTCTGAATCAAAGCCTTTAACAGGCTTAGTTTGCTCCTCAGGCTGCCCCTCTGGGGACAATTCTGCTGTGCGCCCAAAGCCCTGCAAGCTCACCGCGGTCTCGGAGGCATCGTGGGCTGCGGCAGCAACTTGAAAGGCACGGGGGTGCTAAGATCCTTCGGCGCAGTAGTTGGTTAGGGCCATTGGGCTAGCAAGTTTTAAGATTTCAGATATTGAGGGATTTGATCCCCAAAAGGAAATAATAATAATAATAAAAGAAGCCTATTACGCTTTCAGACTAAGCAGCACAGTCAGCATTGCATTACACAGCATTAAATTATTAGTCGAGTCTCGATAGCAGGAACATCTGCTGGTGTTAGACACGGCATTTTTAATTAAAGGCAGCAGCAGAGAAGCCTGTGGTTCATCGGTTCTGCTTTTGCCGTGCGAATTGCTAAATCTAAAGGGCACTTGTACAAAAGATTTGGTCAGAGCACATGCTCTGGACCCCTTGCTGCAGAAGCGCAAGCGGAAAAGCAGCCGAGGTGACAGGTAATTTACACCTGCATCCGCCGGGCCCGTCACTCTCAGGGTGAGAGCTTTCTGTGAATCCCCAGCTGGGTCAAAACTGCAGGGGATTTTACAAAATTGAGATTGCTCTCTGGGGTGGGAGAAGAGGGTTTTCTGACAGAAAGGCAAGTAACAGAGAAAAGCAAAGCGGGAGGAAGCTCTGTGCCCAGCCGTGCAGCTGGGGATCACGTGCACACCTTTGCTTCAGCAGCTGCTGGTGCTCCCCCGCTCCCAGGGCTCCCCACCAGCGCGGTGGTGCACGAATGGATGGCACAGACCCTCCATATCAAACGGTGCTCCCTGGGAGTTTTACCTTCCAAAGGAATAAACGTTTGAAGAGGGAATAATTTGCACCCCCACTCAGCAGCCCACCCAGACCCCTGACTCTGTGCAGGTCAAGCAGGACCAAAAATCACCATCAGACCCGGGTCAGGGATTTGAGCGTGGCTGGAACATGCCCAAAGGCCCCAGCAGCGTGGATACATCCCAGAAATACCTGGGTGGATAGAGTCAACAAAAAAACCCTTCTCGTCTTCTTCTACCTACCACCACCCCAAGGCAGTCCCACAAGCCTGGGTCATCGCCGTGCAGTCTCCTTTGACGGGACCCAGCATTTCTGTAGTAAAATCTGAATTTTCAATGTGTCTGCAAAATGCCAGGTCCTAACTCAACTCAGCGGATGGGCAGAGATGACGAGCAGAGAAAATGTCTCCTCTCAGGGTATGGATGGCAGAAATGTCAGGCCCCGCGGATGCGCACGGCTGCCTTCCCTTTGGAGCGGAGGGGGCCAGGATTTCCCTTGACAAGCCCCACAGATGGTGTTTGTTTGCTCAGCCACGATGAAAAAGGAAAATATTTGGTGCAATCTGCTAGCAGGCAGAGGCAGACATATGGTCGGCGCGACGCAAGCCTGGATGCTCGGGAAAACGCAGTCAAAGCTTTGCAGCGGCTTTTAGATGTTGGATTGCCCTTGAGTTGAGCGGGATACAAGTCCACCTTTGAAGAACTCGGGTGCAGGTTTTGTACAGTGGCTGCTATAGCTTAAACCCTCTTATTATTAACCCCACTCTATTTAGTCCTGTTATATTATCCCTATTCTACTAGAGTTATTATAATTAACCCCGTTTTAATTAATGCGAGCCTCAGCTCTGGCTCAATGCTTGGAGAAATTCTCCCTGGTTCGATGTCTGTTCATCTGGCACGCACAAAACACAGGTTAAAAGTGACGGAGGCGATTAAAGGCAATCGCTTGCGTGCTCGGACACGGCAGAGTCAAGGTGCGGGTGCAGCATTGCTTTCGTTCTCTTTACCTATGAATTACGAGCCTGATGTTAAATCTATTGTTGCGGCATCAAGCCTGAAGGAAATCTTTGAATCGGTTTTATTTCCCTTTTCGTTAAATTTTAAAAATCCAAACCCTAATTCTTCTGATTTCTGTTTCCCAAATACGATGGCCCATTTCTTATGAAGAACATTACAGGTTTCGGCGAGGTTTCCAGGCTGTGCCGAGGGGGCGATGAGGGCAGCGGACCAGAGCTGCAGAGCTGCGATGGGGCTGTAACATGAGCCATGACGCAACTCTGAACCCATCTGGGGTCTCCGCATCCATCCGATCCCAAGGGAAAATGCTGAGGACAGCGTGCGCTTCACTGTAAATACTGCATTTTTGGGTGTTGTGGGTTGTTTGGGTTTCTTTAAATGGAGAAAGCAAGAACGTTGCCTTTCCATCAAGGTGCCTTTGTCAGGATTTAATTCCCTTTTTCCCTGTTTGTCTCCTTTTGAAGATGTACAGCCAAGTGTCCCTTTGAAGTTCTCACTTTTAAATTTACTTTTTGGTTGCCGTGTGCTCTGCGAGGTTGGTCAGGGATCTCCATGCCATCGGTCAGGGCTCAGCACCACCGGTTTCATCAGGATAAAACAGATTACCAGGACTGCAGGAGCTGGGCTTGTTTCGGGGAGAAATTTTCCATGACTTGTTAACAACAAACCTGCCACACTTTGCAGAATTAAAGTTATTTTGGGGCGGGGTGGGTGGGTTGAATAGACCCTCGGTTGTGTGTGAGCACCAAGATGGGGATCCCTTTGGGGCAAAGCTCCATCCCCATGGAACTGAGACACACTCTGGGAGGAGGGATGGGGCCACCTCTCCCGCCCTGGCACGAGCTCCACACCCAGAACACAGGGTACGGTTATACTGGTGCCTCTGCCGGCCTTGCACTGGTGCATGAGTGGCTCAGCCCCACCTTCTGGCCTGAATAAAGTCAAATCAGAGGGGGAAAAAAAAAAAAAAAAAGGGCAGCAAGGAGTATAGCTGGCATTTCTGGAGAATATGAAATGCGTGGGTAAAGCTCTCTTAATTTCAAGTAAAATGCTCCTTCCCTGCTACGCTTTCCTTCCAAAGGCAGGAGCAGAGGACTCCAGCATCCCACAAAAACCATGCCTCGTGCTTTTTAAATGTAAAATACAGAGCTGAGCTGCAAATGAAAAAAACCCGGGAAAACCGTGGGGTTACTATTCCGATACACGGGTGCCGTGCAGTACCTGGGCAACACCAGCCCGTGCCCTGCACAGGGGCGGGAGGAAGGGCTCCGAAACATGTCGGAGACCTCCTGGTCTTGCTTTATCCCTAGGTGCCGAGTTATTTTTAAATAGGTAAGGATATTCTTTTTTCTATACTAATCCCTACTAAATCCAAATTAACACGATAGCAGTTCCTGATGATTTATGTTGTTATAATAAATAACAGCAACCGCGTGCCGCTTAGCTGATGATTAATGATCCTTATTTACAGTGTGTTCGGCTCAGGTCTGCAGTTTACACTTGCAAACATCAAAGGAGAGTTCAGCTTTCCTTTTCTCCTGTGTTTTGAGGCCACATCGTAAATCCTGTACGAGCAGCCTTGACGGCTGCGTTTTAATCTACAAATAGGATTGCTATAAACTGCCAGAAGAAACGCCGATCTGACCCGAGCGCCGCGGGGGCTGTTTTCCTGTGGCCTGGGGGGCACAGCCGGCTTTCCCAGACTCTGCAGGGAACGGTGCTAAAACCGTGGCGGCAGCCAGCACCATCACGCACCCTCCCCTCTGAATTACCAGGGTCCATCACTCGAACGTACCTCCCCATGAGGACCAACCCCTATTTTTGTGCTCGGATTTTTCTAGAATCCCTCCTCTCGGTTCCCTTTTGAGGCAAGAAAGATGGTTTGTGAGCTCCTCTGCAGAAAACCTCCCCTCCCAGAGCCTGTGCACATCCCCAGCCCTGCCTCCGCGCCACTCCATCCTGCTGCCGCGACCCCCCTGCCCTGAGCCGTCCAAGCCCCAAAAGCTCCTTTTTCCCTCTCCACCCCACAAACAGGCCCTTGGGGATGGGAAAGCCCAGTTCCACAAATCCTCTTGTTTTCATTAGACCAGTGCCGAGCACCTCTGCAGGTCACAGCCTGGGTGGATGGAAAAACAGCTTCCCATTTTTTAAGACGATTTCAAGGACTCGTATAACCACGTAGGCTGGCGTGCTCCGTTACACGGGCCAAGCGATCTCACTCGGTAATTTCTGCTTGAGCCAGAGCTCAAAACTGCCGCGGGGGGTGGGAGGGACACACAGCACAGCAGCTCTGATTTATCAGGGTGAGGCTGATGAGTAATACAGAAACTTAGCAGTCCTGGGATGGCGCCTACCTCTCCGGTTTAACTTAGCGTGAGCAGCGGTGGTGTATTGTGCAAAGGGGCACTATAGTAACGTGTCACCTAGGAGCTGATGTCAAGCACTGGGATTACCACGCGTAGCAGCTATGTGTGGAGCAAACTGTCCCATCCCGTGATGGCCACTGGCTGAGCCATTTCCAACATCTCCAGCCCTGCAGGCATCTGGGGGCCACTTTAGGGACCTTTGAAGGTTTGGGTTGTTTTGTTTGTTTATGGGTTTTGGTAGGCTTTTTCTTTTGAAAACACCGTTTTCCAGTTTAAAAACAAAGCTCGATGGAAAACCAGGTCACAAGCAGCCTCCGCGAGCACAGGCTTGTACCTTAAGTGTGCACACGCTGCCCAGTTTTCAGCCCCAAACCTCCCAGTGAAGGTCCCCATTGCTGCAACTCCACGGTATTCCCTAATTCTGCCCAATTTCACAAATCCCAGTTTATAACCTAACCCTGAGGAACAAGAGGCTTCGTTTAACCCAGCGAACCTCAGACAGACAACCAGGGCGGTTTATAACAACTGTACAAGCTTTGCCTTTGCTGCCATCCACCAATGCGTGGCAAAGAGCTGTTTACGGGTAGAGGAAAAAAAAGCTGCTTGCTGAGTCTGTAATGAGTTTGGTCAAACGCTGACGATGTAGAAAGCAGGTTAAAGCAGAGGCCTCGCTGCCCATGCGAGGGAGGAATCCTGTACAGCCGCTCCAGTGCGTTCATGCAGAGGGTTATCGCAGCGTGAAGCACCAGCCCGTGGGTAAATGCTCCCTTTGCGGCGCTGCACTCCCCAGAGAAGCTTTAATAATTTCTAAGGAGGCTCTGAAGGCTAATTAAAAAAAATGAATGAAGAAGTCAGCCCGAGCAATCGCTCTCCTCCTCTTCCATGGCAAGCTTTGAGCTGCCCTTGTCTGGCTGATCAGCTGCGGTTCTGATTTCCCGGGTTCCTGAAGCAGAACGGATTCAGCAGCATCTCAGCCTGCTTTGCAGTGATGGATGAGAATGATTATAATTGTTAATCTGATTAAGCCTATGGTCTCAAATTTTGCTCATCTTACTGACATTGAAAGTATGGAAAGAAATGCTTGAGGAGGAGCATATGAAGACGTATGAAGCATGTGCTTCTGTGTGCCCATCAGTAATGATCTTAGGGCACGATCTGGTGCAAGGCGTCATGATTTTACATTAAAATTGGATCTCTGGGTTATCAACACAGACCAGCCCTCGGGCTTGGTGGTACATTGGGCAAAGAGGAGTCTCCTTCAGCTTTGCTTTCCCTCTTTGACAGGATTTTAAATAGGAATTTTGGGGGAGCGAGATGTAGTCCCCCAGCCTGCTGCAGTCCAGGACAGCCTGACTATAGGCTTTGACAAGGACTTCGCCTAAGGCTCAAAGCCAAGGACCGCACTCCTGACTTGCACCCACTGCATCTGGTGGTGTGATGCTCAAAAGTAGAGGTAGAAAAGTATTTTGAGTTCCTGGAGCTCACATAACTCCCCAGAGATGGCTGAGGAACACCAAGAAGCACTCTGGTGTTACTAGCATTTCGTAATGTTTGCATTGTTAATTTTTTAATGAGTTTTCTTATCAAAGTCAACCCAAATGTTTCAGCTTCCACAGCTCCTGAGAGCAGAGGATGTTCAGTCACTGCAAGAGGGAAAGCCCTATGCACCAAAAAGTGCTTACCTTTCAGAAGCATCTGGATCTTAATTGCTTTCCAGCAATCATTTATTAGAGAAAATTGCTGTTAAAAAGCTGAAAACGGTCTCTGTGTTTCTCCCCTGCCTTGCTCCTGGGGCTGGCTGAAGATAAATAAGGGGCAGCCCTTTGGGGTTAGGTTACCCCGCTTAGGCAAGAGCCCCAGCTCAGCCTGGGAGCTTCTCCAGCCAGAGGGAGAGGATCCTTGAGAAGGTGATTCAGGGCTCTTTTTGTTGAGCTCCGTCCCTCGTGATCCATCCCAAAGCAGATCTCTCCACAGAGACTTCCCACCGCCAGCCCTTGGAAAAAGCCCTCGGGACAGAGGAGCTGACAGCTGGGGCTGACACCCCAAGGATCACGGGGTGCCCCATGCAAGCGGTCACCCTGCTCCGAGGCCAGGCTGGGCCACCCCAGTAGAGGAGCAGAGCACCGCTCGGTGACGTAAACCCACGCGTCGCGTCTCTGGAGCCCTCGTGGATGCGGGTCACCAGGCAGACTTCAGCTCTGCGCTGATGGTCCTCTCAGCACGTGTCTATTTGAAACTGCACTGGTGTAATTACAGGTACTCTACTAATTGGATGTGCAACCTTAAGGGACCTCCTTTAATTGCATTTCAATCTGGTTGGTGTCATTTTAACTTAAATTCATTGCTGTCTTGCACAGGAATAACCCAGTTGGGTCTGGTTATGGAGAGGTGTTTCGTCCTGCTTCCTCCTCCCCATCGCACGCTGGATGCGCTTCAATTTGTTCGGCTCTGGCTGTGAAAGATCCACCGCACGTTAAAGGGGAGGGCTGTGTAAAACCCCTTTAGCTGGTAACTAGGACATAGAGAGCAGAGGGCTGAGAGTTCACCTTGACCTGCTAACAGAGGTAAAAACTTCAATTATTACCCTGTCTTCCCTTGGAATTTATCTCGTAGGTGGTACCATAAATTCTGTCGTGCCCTGAAGATGCATTCTTTTGTTTCTTTCTTTGAAGTCCATGAAGACCTGAGCTCTTTCTAAGAGATGCTTCATTTCTGCCCAACACCCTTGTCTGTAGTAACAGACCCGCTGCTTAAAATTCAAGAGCCGCCATTAAACTGGAGGCTGGGGCAGATGATCAGATTGTTGCTTTGAGCCTTAAAGCTCGTGAGCGCACGGCCATTTATTTCTCTTATCTCCCAGCACGGGGCCCTCAGAACTGCTCTCCCTGGCGATGGCCTAGTTCCAAAAGCGTCTTCTAGCAGCGATCAGCAATGAAGTGGGGGGCTGCACCCCCCCGGAGCCGAGAGGTGCCTGCTTTCCAGCTCTGCTTGCTCGCAAGCACAAGCTCCGTCTTTCCTTCACCCTGGGCTGAACGCGGCCGCCGTGACTCTCCCCCGTTTCGGCGCGTGCCAGCTTTCCGGTGCTGCGGGATTGTAGCGTGATATGGGTCAGGCCCCATCCCAAAACACCGGTACCCCTTGGGATGACCTTGTGCAGCTCCCCTCCATGCTCCAGTTATTTTTTGGGGGGGGCCTGCTCCCGCCCGTGCTCCCTACGCTGCTCTGAGCAGGGGCTGCACCCCAGCACTGCGGGGCTCATCCTCCTCCCTCATTACCAGCGCTGCGTATGCGAGTAGCGCGAGGAGCAGAGCCAACAGTAAGTTAGCGCTGGCTGTGTCCCATACTAATGTTGTTCTTACTATTTCAGTGCCATCTTCCTTATTTCCACCCTCTCCCTGAACAACTAAATTAATTAGAGTGATTTTTTTTTTTTTTTTTAATTTAAATACTGTCGTGGAATAATAATTCTGGTGAATTCATTTTTTTGTCATTCCCCACTGCTGCTTTTCTCTGTTGTGCTCTCTTTTAATAGACTGTTGATATTTTGTTATAGCTATGCAAGATCACAGCTTTTGTCTGAAAAAAAAAAAAAAAAGAAGAATAAAATCATGCTATGTGCTGTTGCCATCCAACAACAATTTTTCTTCCTCCACCAGCTCTCAAAAAAAACCTTCCCCTATTAAACGCAGGAGCATTTTTCTTGGCTTGTAAAGAGCCAAAAACCCTCCGAGCAGGTTCAGTGAAGCTGCAGCACTGTAAGGAAGCTGAAGCCCCCACGACAGGCTGGGGCCCTGTCCTGAGCCTGTTCTGAGGTCGGATCCTGCAAATCCTGGATCCCAGGAGCGTCTCAGGGCAGGCAGCAGGTCTGCGGGCATCACCCGCTCCTGCACTTTACTAGTCACCGAGTTATGTTTACCTGGATGCGTTCATTTGACCTATAAATATGTTTTCTGATCCGACCCAGGAACAAAACCACTCCTGTGGTTCTCGTGAAAGGACAAAAAAACCCAAAAAATCCAATTAGACCCTGAATTTATATTTACAGTAGCAAGGGCTGAGAAAACCATCGCTTAACATCGGCCCTTCTGGACAGCCCAGCCGCTGCCAGAACTTTTCTGACCCCACAAGTTCAGCCCTCGGTGCCATTGGCACGGAGACCGAAGCTAAGCAAGGATCAGGCCGGGGAAGCGCCGCGCTCTCATCAGCAGTGCGAAGCGGTAAATGAAGGAGAACCAGGATGGAGATTTGAATCGTCGTCTCCAAGTCCACAGCTCCAATTACAAACCTGATTTGAATCAGTCTCACAATCCACATAACCAATTATGAAATTCCTCCTTGTCTCTCCGGCCCCGGACTTGTATAGCGATTGCACTGCGCGTACCTCGTCTCTGTAATATGTTAGAGCATTTTTAAATCAAGCTCACTTGAGGCCCGTGCAGTTCTAATTAACACATACGGGCTGCGTGATCGCTCCGGCAGGGCACTGTTGCTCCCCGTTGCCTCAAACAAGGGTTACGAGGGTGGCTGCAGTGAGACTGCATTAAAGCAGTGAGATGAAAAGCTTGTTTTCCCCCCGGACCGCAGCATTCATCTCCTGCTCCTGCAGAGGTGATGTGCAGGTGTACACAGAGCGCTCCTCCATCCTTTCCAGGGACACCAGGGTCAATGTTTTCAGTGATCTTACCTCCCTGCTCAGACCAAAGAAAGGACTGAGCTTGTTGGCTGCCTGGCTTTTTTTTTTTAATTATTATTTATTTATTTTTTATTGAAAACAGAGTCCTGTAAAGCAGAAATTTCGGAGAGGATTCAGAGAGGGCTGACACCAGGGTGCACCTGCTAGTACACAGGCACGGACAGCATTAGCTTCCACATTTATGGCCCCGGCATCGAGCGCGGGGTGCGTCCCACCTCCGAAAGGGACAGGTTGAATCGGTGAGGCTCTGCAGGGATACTCGTGACGTGGAACAAAAGGTAATTCAGCCCCTGGTGAGGTTATACACAACCCCCTCGCCAGATGCTTCAACCCCCTAAACAGTTGTAACTGCTTCTCCACAGGTTTCAATTAAATTCCCCTAAGTACGTAAACTTTGGCTTGTTTGGACCGATACCTACAGACTTGATTGCGGTAGCAGATGTTTTATTTTTACCTGCAAGTGAAAACGGGGAGCGTATATCATGGCTGTGACACACTGTGCATGAAGCAGATGTTTCTATTAATGCCAGAATTGGGTGGAAATTCAAAGGATGCTTTTTGCCTTTTTTTTTTTTTT
>VXBL01004611.1:38840-54775 GCA_013400195.1 Aramus guarauna | reverse complement strand
TCCCTTTTTTTTTTTTTTTTTTTTGATTAGTAGGCTCTAAAGGGACAAAAGAATAGCTTTGTATCAGTCTCCCTCAATTAAATGTAAAGTACATCTGGACAGAGCCTGAAGATCCATCTTTCACTGGCAGTTGCAAAGCCATCGACATAATAAAATAATACTCTGATTGGTATTACAAGGCTGCATTTAAATCATTGGCATTCATGCTCCGAGTCCTTTGCAGGGAGCGCAAGCCCTCCATTAGAGAAAAGCTTAATTTTATACTGTGATCTGTATAAGATATGCAATGAAAATGAGAAAAAAAGAGCTTTTGCAGAGCTGGAGACATAATAATAGAAGCTACAATGAATGTCTGGGCAGCCTTTTCAGTTACTTATAAACTGCAGGTGTCAAATGCATTCTGGAAAGAAGCTGAATTCCAGTTTTAATTACAGTCAGCAGGTTGAGGCATAATTCAGGGCTTGATAAAACCTTCAATCCATAACAAAACTCCTCCTGCTATCAGCAAGAACTTTACACCACGAGGAAGAAGACACGACCTCCTTGCAGTAGCTAAACCCCGAACTTCAGTAATGCACCGTAAAATCCTGAACACCCTTGATATTTACAGCACCTACGCCTTGCGTGTCTCAGCAAGCCTTAGCACCAAATGGGAACTGAACCAGTAAAACTCCTCTGATGACGGGGGTGAGAAAGATGTGCCACTGCAGCTTTCATCAAAAGTTCCCCTTGGCTCAAATTAGCTGGGGGGGGGGGGGAAACACCCCCCCACACCCCCCCCCAAACCCCCTTTGTCTGGAATTGTGCACGAACCCAAACCCCGTGCTGTACGGGGCTGCCCAAATACGACTCAGCTTTATCGGCAATCTCTTCTACCAGCAACCGTAAGTTTATTGAGCTCAAAGACCAGAAGTTAATGATGTGATGAACAGCACCACGTACATCAATGCCCTGACCCCAAACTGAGACTTTGAGGCCTTATGCCGACAGATACAATAAAGAGTAATATTAAACTATTCTACCTATTAATGATTCTGGGGGGAAAAGCAGGATGTGTGTGCTGCTGTGCTGAACTCAGGTACTGGGGGGCTGCTGCTCAAAGGTGGGCAGTCCTCTCATCCAAAGCCTGGGGGCAGACTCTTTGAAGGAGCAGCTAATTATGCCTTATTCCATGGGAAAACACAGCTCTAGAGTTCCAGGGGCAGCCACCGCTCAGGCGTTGAGGCGGAGGAAGATCCAAAAAGGAAGCAGAGAGGTAGAGCCGCCTGGGAGTTGGAGGTTTTCTGAGCAAGGGAGATGCTCGTTGCTCTTACTCTGGTCAGGGGAACGTCCTATGAACCAAACGTCGTTTGAGTCAGAGGGTTCAACCAACGTACCTGCCTCGTACCGTTATCTGCTGTCCCGGAGAAGCCCCGCACACCAGCCAAATGGAGAAGGGGGCTGGTTGGTGGAATGATCTTCCACTGGGTACCAAGAGCCAGGAGCTACCTGGGACTGGAGGACTTACTCGAGGAGTTACATGGAGGTGGAATAAACTACAGGAACAAACTGAAACCACTGGGAGTGCTGACTTTTAAAATCATTGTATTTGTACTGACATCACCCACACATACAGATAAAGCTTTATGTCATTACCCACCATTACCCACCAACGGCATATGTGACTCTCCGTACGTAACACCTACGTCCTCACAATGCCCCTGTGAGGTTGGGCAAGGCCGTGAACCCCGGCTCACCAGTGGGGAACCTGGCAAAACCCAGCGACTTTCTCAGGGTCACCCAAAAAGTCTGTTGCTGAGCAAGGAGCGGAGCGTGGGCTTTCAGAGAGGGCAGCCACGAGGTGGCTTTTTTGTCAAACACCCCGCGCTGCCGATGATAGCTCCTCTGCTCCACCGCAGCCATTTCTGCTGGAAGCAAGTGGCCATGGGCAGCATGTGACGTCAACTAAGCCCTCCTAGGCATTGAAGTGATCATAAAACAAGAACTGGGGAAAAAATAAAAAAGAACCTGTGGAAAGATCAGTCTGATTTGTAACCAAATGCCAGTCTTAAATGCCTACCATATTCCTAGTAACAAAGTAAGTGCATATATATAAAAAAAAAGGTACTTTAAGAAAATGGGACTTTTTATCCTCACCACCCCTCAATCATAGAAAACAGGGCTGGAAGAACCCCGAGGGGTCATCAGATCTTTTCCCCAGGTTCTACGATCCCCTGTGGTTGGGTCCCTTCAATAGATGGAGCTGATGGTGCTGTCTTGGCTACTCGTGTCAGAGCTGTCCAGTGTCACATCAGGACCTGCATCCACGCCGTCAGGATCTACTTGATCTTTAGCAAAGTTGATGAAAACCTAGAAGTTTAAAGCAAAACATTCAGTACGTGACAGCATAAATAATTTATAATATGAATGAATATAAAAAAAGAAATGGCTGTTCATTTGACTGTGAGCCTGGAGAGAGTGCTCCGGAATGGAGTCACGCCAGATTCGAGAATTGCAAATGCTGAGCTTCTGTGGGCTAATGTAAATAAATGGATGCACACTCCTGTACCTCGACACCCGGGATGCAAAGGTACAATCCTGTACAAAACCTAATTGTCCTGCAGATCGTATTTCAAAAGTACTAGCAAGGTAATACCGGTGTAGTAGCTCGTTTTGATCACAGTGTAATACAGCTGTATTATTATTTTATACACCCATCTGTCTATATATAATTGACATCCGTGCACACACAACTGCGTCTTATATAGATAGGTGTATATAGAATCACACGTAACGGTCTTTGTTTGAACAGTATCTAATGAATACATAAAATATTCTTACTAGAACACTACCTGCAATCATGTTTGCATATACACAAATCCAAGCTGTCCTCCCACAAAACACGACTTGGGGCTTCCTGCTGTTTGTCCGCCTGTTTCTCTCACAACTGCTGCCCCTTATTAAAGGAATATTGAGGACCTCCTCCCCCAGATCTCTGTTTAACAATTCCTAGGGCTGCAGTTTTTGCTCCTCTCTCTGGGACAGATCTAATATATCAGATGCTGATGCTCAACAGGAAGATTTCTTCTGGCTAGTCCTTGCAGCACGCCTTCAGCTGATGTGTTTCCTGCAAGATTTTGATGCCAGTGGGAATGTCCTTCCAAGGGGAGATGGACGGGACTTAACCATGAAGCTAAGTTTGGAGTAATGCTAAATGAATTTACAATCCAAATACAGTACGAGAAAGAGCAAAATTAAGCAAATTTCCAGGACTGGTGGAAAGCCTAGCACTGGACTCGGGGGTGATTCATACTCCTGCTCTCCATCCACACGCACGAGGCTGCTGAAATCAGCTGTCACAGAGGGAAGACTAGATCCTTTATGCTACAGGCAGCTTTCGGTGTGCGTTTTCCTAACGCCAGCACCGGTATCTGGAAGCAGTAGTACTGATAAAGTATCCCCAGGAGGAATATAGATGGAAATCCCTTTCAAAATGTCGTCTATTGTGTGCAGCAGTCCATTATGTGTAACCATCAGTCTGCTCCCCTGTTAACAGTTTTAAATGGATGGCCGCACATCTTTAATTCCTTACCTCCTCTAACGTTGTTTGACTCACTGAGAAGTGTCTGATATTGAAGACAGCTTTGCTGGCTTCCAGGAGATCAAATATGTTTGCTACCCCTCCTGCAGAGACCGGAACGTGATACTCCACCATGTTGAAATGCCGATCCTGCGTGGGGTAAAGTTAAGAGGTTGCTGCCTACAAACAGCCAACGGATCTGACGGCTGTCTGGCTGAGGATGAAAGCAAAGAGGAGCCGAGCCATGGGAGAATGAAGGGGCAGAGGGTGTGTTCTCTCCTTTTGGCTCCCAAAGGTGAGGAATATTATTGTCCAGTGGGAGTCTTTGTGGTTTTTATGACTGGGAGATGGTAATTAAGCCCCAGAGCTGGAAGCCTGAGGGTAGCCACAGCATTTTCCAGCTCTAAGTCTGCCATTTTGATTAATGCACAGATTGGATTACAGACAATGGATGGGATTCGTCTTGCTTACTCTAGTTTTAGAGTTATTGGAAGCACCCAACCATCTCATTACCCACTGAATATAATAAAATGCATCTCTGTGGGGTCCAGGCTTTGGTGGGACCCTTCACAGGGGCAGAGGGTCACCTAAGAGCTGCCTGACAAGGTCACTGCAGCTGTTTGACTGAGGTTATTTAAGCCATCAAGGAATTTGGCTGCTCCAACCCTTGGACAATGTTGGCGATAGCACTGACAAGCACGTGTGTACAAATCCCTTACACTGAGAGCACAGATCTGCGTGCACAGTGTGTTACGAGATGTCTATCTTGCACGATCCTCTCTGTCAATTTGAAGGGATTGAGAGGGCCTCTCCTGAAAGCATTTGCCCTGCTTACCTTCAGGCACGTATTTGGAAAGTGTGACTTCATGAACTCTGTCAGCATCTCAGTGCTAACTGTGTTGCTATTTAAGTGCATCTTCACGGTGAATCCTCTTCCAAACCTACGGGGGAAAAAGAAAAAAATCACAAATTAACGCAGCAGGAAAGAGAAACAGATAAAGAAAATCCTTTGAGAGTGCTGCACAGCCTCTTTGGGGAAATCTAATCCAGGCAGAGTGCAGCTTGAATGGGGTCAGGGTTGTTAACCTGGAGTGAATCTTAATAAGAAACTGAGCTATTGTGACAACTAATAAAAGTGAAGCTCAACCCTAACATGCTTTTCACATTTTCAGCAGTGAACAGATTACTTTGGGGAGGGAACACATCTCTGGGAGAAAAGGCTGTGAGAGAGTCGAAAGTGCATTAGTTAACATAGAATTTCAATGGTGTAGCAAGATACAAACCAGAGAATGACGTTATTTTGATGCCCTGTAAAGAAAGGTCTCATGTTCTGAGCCCTCCAAGCTGTAGGTTAGTAACTCCCCAAGCCGTTCAGTACAGCGACAGAGGTACATTTTACTGACCTGCTCTTGATATGCTGCAGCGAGCCAATGCACTGAAAACTCCCGTTCACCATAATAGCCAGCCTGGTACAAAGGGCTTCACATTCTTCCATGCTGAAAAACCAACCAAGAAACTCATGACTCATTGAGAAGGTAGAAAAAAAAAGTTATTTTAGTGATCACAGAACATTACTGACACAACAAACCCCCCAAACTTGTCATAGCTCGGTGCCCTGAAATTCCGCGAGGAGGAAAGGGGAGTGTGAAGGACGGGCCTCTCCATAGCCCTGCAGCCCCTGAAACTGGAGACAGGGCCAAACCAGCCCTACCTGTGGGACGTGAGTATCACCGAGCACTTGTTCTGCACTTCCTCACTGATGATTTTCCAAAGGTGGCGTTTAGCATTTGGATCCATTCCAGAACTCGGTTCATCCTATCAGGAAAGACAGAACTGAATGTAAATCTGCACTCAAAAATCCCATCTCCCCAACACTTGTGCTCTTTTTAGGTTCATCGTTAGTGTCACGTTTGCTAGTCAGGACCCGCAGGGGAGTTACACTAGTACAGACCAGGGAGAAGAATTATCTTCAGTTGCATTATGGATTTGACCAAGACATCCTACGCTCCCTTCAAGCAGAAGCAAGTCAGCTTGACTAAGACCTCCATCCTTGCCACCCCTTGGAACTGCACAGCTCCCCTGGTGACTAGGGGAAACTCCCAACCTCCGTTGGACTCCAGAGGAACTGACGGGCTGTGGTAGCACCATCTGTTCGAAATCTCCACAAACACCACAGCATAACCTCAGACAAGAAGTTTTCGCACAAGAAACTATCAACTGGCACATGGTTCCCACGTGCACCTGCGTTTTGCCTCCCTCTCAATATGCTGCCAAAGCAAGTGTTGCATTTCTTCATTTTGCGAGAGAGTAAGCCAGAGATGAAATCACGTATTGCTGATGAAATAGTTAGCCAATTTCCAATTGACAAACTGTTATTGTTGAGGACAATGCCTTATACAAGGCAGGAATAAAACAACTTGGGTTGAGGCGGCAGTCAGTACAGAGGAAATTACCCCACCCTCTCTTTTTATTGAGATTTTTTTATCTCCCAAAAGCAGGTAGAGCGCTGGTGTGTGTGGTCAGAAGTAAAGGCAGCAGTGCTGAGCTCGATACAAGTTGGGGCAAGGGAGATTTATGTTCACTGGGTATCAAGTTTAATATTGAGAAACCTGCTCACAGAGCACTGCGCATATTCAGAAAAACAGCACAAAAATGTGTATTTTAACAGTAGCATATCTCATGGAAGCACTGGAAAGTTCAAAGTGAAAGACAAAAGGGGAAGCCAAACCTAGAAAAATAGTTTTATGTTCTAACCCTGAGGGAAGTTGCTCCTTTGCTCTCCTACAGATTTGGAGCCTTGGATGCTGCTTTTCTTCCTGTGCAGGGCAGTTGATAGAAAAAAAAAAAACACCCCAAAAAACAAAAAAACAAGAAAGAGCGGAGAGTTCAATTGGCAAATATAGGACCTACTTTTGACCTCTGAAAGATGCTAACAGAGAAACCGGCAGACTCACCACCCTCTTATGGCCTCAAAGAAAATTTGGGTGCTTGCTGGAATCTAAACTTTCCTCTGATGCACACGTTGTCAGGCCAACTACGGGCATTTGGGGAGCGTCCCCGCAAGCTGTGCCTGAGGAGGTTTTGCTAGACCGTCAAAGTACCTCTGCCAGCCCAGAGATCTGCTCCTCTTCCCCCCAACAAGGCCCCCATTTCTCACCAGCAGCAGAATTGATGGATTCCCAATGAGAGCCAGAGCAGTCGACAATTTTCTGTTGGTGCCATAACTGCACATAGAGGTGACTCTGTCTTTGTAGGCCGTCAGATTCAGCCTGTGGAGAAGCTGGAGTACAACCTATGGGGGCAAGAGTACTGCTTTCACAACAAAGTCCAGCCATAAATTACCACGTGGACATCGATTTATCGAAAGACTAATTAAATCAATGTAAAGGCTCTCAATAATTGGAAAATGCTTTGAGTCAAGCCCCAGTGTTACTCACTCCTTTGATCTCTCTCTCTGGGATGCCGTGGAGCCTGGCATAGTAATACATGTGCTCTTCCACTGTCAGCAAGTCATCCAAGGCGTCTTCTTGAGGGCAGTAGCCAAAGAGTGACCAGTGTGCCTCGCTAATGTCATTCAAAGACCTGCATAAGGAAGTCGGCAAGTCATTTTAAACACACTGAATTGCCAATGCACTCTGGAGTAAGACAGGAGAGAGAAAAAACACCCTTTCTCTTGCTTCCTACCCCTTTCCCCAACCCTTGAAGGAAAATGCTATGAATTTGCAGACCTTCAGCTTTCAGGCCCTCGGTTCTGCAAAGCAAGAATTGTATTTGCAACATCAGTTAGCCATGATGTCTAGTACAAAGCTGTCCAGCACCTCAGAGGGTGCAGCTGCCACCAAGCCCGCTCCTGTTAAAGAGCGCTTGGAGATGAGTCCCACTGGGCTCCAGATAGATACTGGCTCAGAAGTGGGAGCACTCTCAGCTGAGGATCTGAGTCTGACCCCGTTTGCAATGGAACAAAGCGGAAGAAACACCACCGAGAACAGCAGAGGTACGACAGCAAAATGCAGATCCCCAGGGAAGCAACTGTGCCATTGTACAAGGATGAAATTCCCTGCCTTATTCTACTTTTGCTCCGTTTTGAATGTTTTGTTTCAGACTTAAATGTCTTTTCATTAGCCATCCAGCCTTACAAACTGCTCCCAGGCTGATTTGCTCACGTGCCTTCCCCAGAAATCACATTCTCCATACCCAGAATGATCCTGGATCCTCAACCTTCCGCTGGATGCTCCGATATCACCTGTCAGCATCTTAAAGATGGTCGTCTTTCCAGCTCCATTCACACCAAGCAAGCCAAAGCACTGAGTTGCAGGAAAGAAAAGCAGAAATGTAACCGTGCTGTATTTAGAATGCAGAAATATTGCTCCAAAATGAGTGCTCGGTGCATCTTGTCTCTTCTTTTCTCTGGACCCTTGAGCAAGATGAACTGCAAAGAGAGGCAGAGGAACTCGGAGCACAGGAACGGTATAATGGAGGTTGTTTATGGTGCAATATACTGCAGCTTAGATTAGGACCGTTTGTTTAATACAGTGAAGAAGTGAGGATGTGTCTCTAATAGGGTCATTCCTTTTACTGCAAGGTGCATTTCTGCAGTGAGCTTGTCTGACAGGCCAAATCCTGATCATCTAATTTGTGCAAAGCCTCCCATTGACAGGAACGGAGCTATTCACAGGAATGAGGTGAGTGAGGTTTGTGCTGTCATTGGTAAAACCTTAATGCGACACGAGATTTTTGTCAAATAATCTCACTAATGCACTACATTAATAAGATTAGGAACTGGCTCCCTGGAGCGCAGTTCAGTATATCATGCTAAAAATCTATGTTTTATTGCTAAGGCTGGAGATGTGCAGTTGTATGCCGCATAAGCAATTACCATTGCGCTGATAATTACTATTATTTTGATATCATTAGTACAGACCAGCTGATGCAAAAGTCCTCGTGCCCTGGGCCTGCTGCAGATGCACAGCATCGATCCAAAGCTCTTCCCCACCTCGAGGTCCAGGCAGGGAGAGTATCTGTGCACAGTCTGCGGTGCCAAACACCAGCGTCGGGCTGACTTTTGCTGTGGTTTGGAAAAAGATCCTCTGCCACAAAGATCAGCACCTCAGCCTTGACGTGAGGCTGCTGTCTTCCTGCTCAGCACCCTCCATCCTTCCATACTCCCAGTATCTCAGTGGGACTCAGGCAATTAAAATAATCAGGTACCAAGGATTACTTCTAAGCTCCCCTCCATGTCTGGTGCCTCTGGTCTCCAGAGGCCCCATGAACTTTTCTTCTCTGGGTCTCAGAGGTGCTCCGTGTGCTCCCGTCTTTTCTCACTAGTCAGTGTTTTTGCAGGTTACTGCACTGACATGACCAAATAACATGTTTGGTTTTTTTTTTTCTTTAGAGTTAGACTAAGCTCTGTTTCACAAAAATGTGTGTTCAGCTGAAGTGATTTGTCTTTCCCTGATGGGAAAATACAAGCAGATAAGCCTGACTCACATGCAGTTTAGGTGAATAATTGCAACTGGACAAATTCTGCTGTCTATTTACCATACAGCAATCCACAGTGACCCCCCAGGACTGCACCATGCTAGGTGCTGCACAAGCACAGCATGCAGACACATTCTGCTCTGAATTCAGCTCCATCACTGTCCGTCACTTGGTGTCCCAAATCCACCAGGAACCTTTCGTTCCTACTGTAACCCCAATCAACACATAAGGCAAAGGAAGGAAGGAGGAGGTCAGAGCAGAACAAGTTGTGCTGGGACAGCAGCAAGGACTGGGAGAAAAGATGACAGTGGGACTGTGGATCTGTTCCAGTTTCCCTGCCCAGGGTGGAAGGTCCCCGCGGCCTTTTCCCCTTGCTTACCTCTCCAGCAGGAATCCCCAGGCTGATGTTTTTCACAGCCACGATGCGTTTGTGAGGAAGGTGGTAGATCTTCGTTAGATTCTGGAGCTGCACCACGTCAAAGTCAGCTTTGCCAGACTCCACCCGGTTCCTCTCTGCCTGGACGTCCCCGTCCTCTTCAGCCGTGGGTGGCAGAAGCGATGTTTTGCCGTGCACTCTGTCAAACAGGAACCTACAAGGAGGGCAGAGAGGGGACCTTACCCGCTGGCAGATAGCAGTGGGCCTGCGTGCTTGGGACACTAAAGAGCCTTCCCGCGAGATCACACACAGATATACAGATAGTTTCTATTATCTCCTGATACTTGCACCACTTAGGGAATTTAAAACCTCAACATTCTCTTTCTGCCTAATTTTTTTCCTCTTTTTCAGCAACTATTCTGAGCTGGAGGAGGTCCTGCCCCATAGATGCACCCGTAATGCAGGTGACAGGACTGTTCTCGCTCCTCCCTGCGCACATCCAAGCCAGAGGAGATGGGGAGATTCAAACAGAGGAGGCTGCCAACGCACTGACTCCCCTTACCAACCAGCTGAACATCAGCCTCCCAAACCCAAGCCCTGAAACAAGGGCCATAGTCTCAGGCAGCAAGGACTACCCAGGGACTCTGGTAACCTATACCTCTGTTAGTTAATACTCTAATTACTGGGAGGTACTGGGACTGCTGCCAGAAAAAGCTTACTCCATGTTTGCAAAGTGTCTTGGAAATTTATGGGCTTCATAATTGACAATGATGGTACGAGAGCCCAGAATTAAACCACTGAGCGCTGGCTTGGTCTGTTTTCCTAGCGAGGCTCCAGATGTTACTTACTCCAGTATGTTGTTCCAGACTCTCTGAATCATCCTGTCATGAACTGTAAGACGAATGGCAAAAAACACAGTGCCCTGGATAAACATGGCAAAGAGCTTGGATGTGGTCTTGTCCAGCTCGAAGGTTTTGTCAGGGTAGTCCACTCCATAGGCCTTTAAGAAGCCCATCAGCGCCTGATCCTGCGACAGTTCAATCAAGCCGTAGCCAAAGCAAAATTGTGGGAACAGAAGGAACGCGTGCCTTAAGTTCTCAGCGAGATCACGCAAGCCCTGAAAAAAAAACAAAACAACCCACCAAAAAGCAGCAGTCAGTCACTGTTTTTATTCATGGAATAAATTCATAGGTTTTACTGTGGGACTGAAGTGTAACAATTACATTGGGATTTGCTTGTGTCTCAGAGCAGAGATAAATTGAGAGCAAAGAACTCTGGAGACAGCTCATTTCACAGGCACAAGGTCAGAAAAGTCAAGAGGCAGCTCGGAGGTTGTGATCACCCATAGTAAACAGCAGCCAGTTCCCGGCGCAGTCCCCCATCGCTGCTCCAGCTGCCTCGCCCTGTGCACGCAGCAGCCCAAAACCCACTCGTGAGCCAGAGCCGAATCCTGCCACCGAGCTGCACTGTGCTCCCAAAACTACAGAGCTGCCGTACCAGCCTCCTGCGGAGCACAGCCCACTGCCCTGGAGCACAGTCCAATCTGTTCTCCTTGGACAAACATCTCCGTAAAACACAAGATTTGGCTTTAATAGACATAGAAAGGCTCTTCCAGTTAATTCACGGCAAAACAGCCCAGTGTGCGGTCTCGTGAACTCTTGTACGTAGAGATTTAGTACTTTTCTAGCAGAAGGCAGGATTAGTGCACACAGCAAAGTGGAGAGGCAGTAAATTAGCATGGAAATAGACTGACTCCCTGCCACTGGGGCACAGAGGGATAAAAGATGATCATAAAGGCACATCCCTAAAATCCAGGGGGCTGCTAAACAACCACTGTCCGGCTAGAGAGAAAAATCCAACCCAGCTATTGTTTTACAAAGGAACTGTCCTTCATAAAAAAAGGAAACTACAGGTAAGGCGTACATTTTATCCCAGTGATTCCCAGGAATATCTCAGTTTAAGAGAAGGCTTTACTTTAGGGAATCATCACTGTCTCAGAGTCATTTTTCATCCTTGCAGGGAGAAGATGATTGCATTACACATCTAGATGACAGACAGCCCGTGCTGGGCTTAATGCAGCACATGTCAGACTCAGGGAAATGACATCTAGTTGTCACTCTCCACAGTTTGTGTTGCAAGAACTTTGCAATGGTTCAAAGTCCCCATCGACTTTTTATCAAACACCTTCAGCCATCTCCTGCCCTTCTCTGCACAGGCAGTTTTCTGCCTCTCTTTTTGTGTTCTCCCCTCTGCCACCATCATTTTCCATCTTTGCTGGAGGTGCGGATTTACAGAGAAGCCAGATTCGTATTTAACTCGTGTCCTGTCTACAGGGAACCTCATTTAGTCCTGTGACTACCATCCTCTGCTTGTCTACCTCAAAGACCTTGAAGCCAGCCAGCTGCTAAGGACCTGATCAAACCCACCAAACTCAACAAGAAGCCTCCCGTTGTTTCACCAAGGGTTTAGGATTAGTAGTATTCCTACCTGATCTGTGGCCTTCTCCTGGGAGAGCAGAAATACAACCGAGTGAGTAATGATGGTATTGATGCCGAAGAACAAGTTGACGCAGACATAAACGATGAAGGCCATTCCTGTTTCTTTGAAAAACCCAGCCAGCAGGTACATCCATGAAAACGTTGCATATCTATAAATTGCCAGCAGTGCGGAGAATACTACAGTGACTCAAAGTGCAATTGAAAACAAACAACTAAAGACCTCAGACAACATAACAGTTCTGGTTTGGTGTGTGACTAGATTTCCATATTACAGGAACTTAAAGGAGGAAAAATGGCTTTGTACCTGCTAGAATTTGGAGAAAAAGTCTGTCATACATACTTTGAACACAGAGCCCCAGCTGAAAGCAGACAGACTGGGCATGGAGGATTCAAAGCCAGAGAGGCAGTTTTGCTGAATTTTCCTGAATTTTGCTATTGTGGGGTTTTTTCCCTCTCTGATTTTGAAACGCTTCTATATCTTGAACTTTGCAATAGTTCAGTAAGCATCTGCTTACAGCTTGGGCTGTCACTGTGACCCTGAATATTTCATACTCTCACATAGAGTTTGCTTTGAATAAAGCAAGCATGACAACCGTAGTTTAGCTCACTGCTCCTGGAAGGAGCAACTAGTCACCATTTGTAAAGCGTGCGTTGAAGAAAAAAAGCTCACGTATGGATCCTAAATTGCAGCATCCTGCACTATCCAGTTCCTCATTCCATGCAACGGTATTTAAATAACAAAGCTCCACACTTACCCAAACAGTAACAGCAGAAGAAATACTGCCAGTAAGTTGTTGTTGTTGCAGAAAGCTGGTATCTGGAAGGATGAAATAACTCCTATTGAGAGTCCAATAGGGACCATAAAAAGTACCTGAAAAACAATATTAAAAAGATGTTATTAGGATGATAATTCTTAAAACATTTTTCTAGAATTACACAGAAGCAACAATGGCAGGTCTGAGCCTGGTCTCACTAAGGGAACCCAAATACAGGTGGGGTCTCAGTCAGGATTTTGGGAGTCCTGCAAATGAATTCCCACAAAGGCACTTCGAATAGGCTAAGCCTCAACATTCAGGGAAGGTTGTGAATGAAAAATACCCCTTTGGGTTTTCTGTTAGCCTTGCAGTCAGACCACTTCACTGTGCCCTGTAAATCTAGTCTTTATAATGTCGAGTCAAGCCAGGGCCCTACCAAATGTCTGCCTCGAGCAGTTCCCCTCTTCCCCAGCTCCGGGATTTAACAGAATTTACTGGCAGGAATTCACGGAGAAATATCAAGTTGCCGAGAGCACTGGATTAGTTTCAGCCCGCTGAATACCGGTTGTGGCAAGGACTCTGGGGATTTTTCCACAGGCTGATTTACAAATACGCAGCGCTGGAGCGAGGGGAAGCAGACACAGGCCTGCCCCATCCTCGCCCCTGCGCTGCAGCTCAGGGCTGCTCTGCCGAGCCAGACTGCACCGTGCTGCCTTCAGACCCCTTTCAAGGCCCTTGTGCGAGGCAGGGGATCACGCCGGCCCCTATCAGCAGGCAGTTTAGGCTATTTGGTTATCAGGACTGCCCTGTAAGCATGCGTCGGTGTTAGCAAAACACCTAGAAGCTGAGGCTGTGCTCCACAGAAAGAGTCGAGGATCGCATGCCCCAAGGGATTTCAGCCCTTGGCCCTCACCCCCTCAAAGGGGACCGACCGCCCAAATGCCCTTGAAGATTTCCTTTTTTCAGGAACTGATGATCTCACTGGGATTTTGGGCACTAGCAGAACTGCATCAATAGAAATTTGTCAGCTACGTAGAGCTCATCACCATTCCAGCATAGCTGGCAACGCCAAAGCTCGCAAGCAGAGATAGCCGGCGCTTGCAGATCTCTAACTATGTGAGGGTGTGACATCGTGTACTGAAGGTAATTCATAAGACACAAAGCACTTTAGTCTACAGACACTGTGCATATTTATCCTCATAGCCCAGCGATGCTTTCCAGCAGTGCTATTAACCCTCTTTACCATGCGGAAACTTAACTTCAGGGAGAACAAGGGCATGCCTACGCCACGTAATGCAGCGCAGTGCTGGGGAGCTCAACTATCTATAGGAACAAGGTGGTAAATCTATACAGCGCAGTGCAGCACTGTAGAAAGGAACTTGCTCATAGGCACATAGCTGCATTAGTAGCTTTCCGTGGCTTAAAAATCTCTATAATATATAATCTTAAAGAGAGCATTCATCCCAGCAATGGATTTTTGCCCAACAGGGGACTGTCAGCTGTGAGATGTCTGCTAATGTCACAGCCTGTACTCCAAAAGGGCTGCAGCCTCAAGCCCCAAAGCCTCACCCCAGATGCGTACAGCCTGCGTGACAACTGATCTAGCCCTGCAAGCTAACAGAAAAGCAGCTTGCTGCTTGCACGTTAAAATGGAAATCAAGCTCCGGCCTGTTCTGCTTTGCTCTCGTATAAATGTGCTGAGTGTTTTGTATACACTCGAGAGAGAAGGAATGCCTTCGCTTAGCAAATTCCAGTGTTGCGGTTCACATTTAATAGTCTTCCAGGCCTTGGAGAACAATTACTACATAACACTCTTGGTAGTAATAATATTAAGAAGTCTTGGAAACCAACTTTATTTAAAGAAGTTTTTTTTTTTCTCCCTGCTGTGTAATGCTACTCTCGGTGCATTTAAGAACGTGAATTATTTACCAAATCATAAACGAAGTTAGTCACCCAATAGCTCGTCATCCCCATGCCTGAAATATGCTGCAGTTGCTTGGCTTTGGTTTGATGTTCCTTTACCACGTAGAGCACAAAGCTTGCCGTTGTGATAGAGTAGCCAACCAAAACAGACATGGAAACTATGATGTCGAGTAAGCTGTTGAGCCTGGGGAGAAAGTGGAGAAAGACGTAAATGGTGAGTCAAAGCGGCAGATTTCCCTCATTGCAGAGACACTGTTCAGAGCTGAGAAGCAAAGAGGTCCTGATTCTGTGCCATCAGCAGCTTTTGCTGATGGTAATTATGCCAAGCAGAAAGGACTCACGGCACTGAGTCATAACACTGTACCATAGCATTGATTGGAAAGGCCAAAAAGGAAAGTATGTAATTATTATTATTGTGCCAAAGCACAAAAATGTGTGATGCTGTAACTGTGACCTCCAGATCTATATGGGATTCCGCAAAGAAACCCCAACAGGAATCTGCAGGTCTGTGGCAAGCAGGATGCTTTTCATGTGTAGAGGGAATGAAGACGTAGAAGAGAGGAAGATACTCAGTTAGAGGAAGATACTTAGTAATTTAGGCTGCTTTAGGTTTCCAAGAAGCTGGTTTGCTCCTTTTAAATCTAAACAGTTCAGGCATCAGCCGAATGAATCTTCTTACATTACTTGTTCTTGACTCTGTCCTCCGGGATATGGGTGAGCTGATAAGAAAATACCTACAAAAACAAAAAGAAAAGAAATTGAAAACGTGGTAACTTAAAGCTTCCTTCACCAGTTCCTGAGACTGACGGTAAAAACCGAGCAGAGAAGAAAAGCAGATCAAAAGCTGGTTTTTGCTCTGTCATCTCAGAGTGATCTTGGGCAGAATTTTGAGCATCCTCCTTTTTTTTCCTGTGACTTCACTTTGATGCACAGCAGATCTGAAATACAAACCCTAAGCCTTGTTTCTTCATCTGTCTGGCTGACAGTGTCATTAACTTCAGTGAGAGCACTCCCACACCTCAAATTAGGCACATGCCTGTGGGTCCATGTATTTTAGGTTGGATTCCTCAACACGGACACATTCAAAACTGGTGAATATGTTTTATTTTAAAAGTTGCTGCTTGATGATCTCACTGCATTTCATTTGTTATTTTAGCACCAGAAACAAATCATTCCCTGTTGGCTTTCTCTACAACTATTATCTTCTTATGATATATGTCTTTCTCAATACAGGCATATGTTGAGAAGCTAGCATAAACCCAAGTAAGCTGCAGACACTTTTGTTCCCAGTTTGGCAATAGGTTAATTCTGAGCTATTCTGTCTTACACAACGGGGGGGGGGGGGG
>VXBL01004611.1:0-38815 GCA_013400195.1 Aramus guarauna | reverse complement strand
GGGGGCGGGGGGAAGAGCACTTTGTCCAAAGGAACTAGCAAAAATCTAGCTACTGCGTTGGTAAGCCCCGTGTGAGGTTTTCCAAAAAAGATCCCTTAAAAATGGGTTTGTATCAGGCACAAGTCGCAAGACAAAAATTTTCTGCTCATGTGCATTATGTTCAGAAGATTTGGTTTAAGTACTTCTTTACCAAGAACACCTAGCCCAAAATATACTACTATTGTTCATCACGGTGCATTTGCTGTTTCGAGGCAATTTGTACCTATAAAACCAGAGTTTTCTAACAAAAGGAGGAACCTGGGGGGCTCTGGTGGGCCAGTTCCAACCTCTGGTGATGGTCTCTGCCTTGATCCCACCAAGACGACAGCCCAGTCTCTAAGACTCTAGCACCTGAGAAAGGGTTTAGGCTAAGATGTTTATGTGCCTAAAACCTGAGGTTCTCAATCCGTATTTAGGCACCTAAGGAAATGCCTCAGTTCTCAGGGAGTGCTGGGGGACCTCCAGCTGCTACTAAATCCAGAGAGATTTGCTAGAAACATGCCACCTCTGAAATTTAAGCTCCTTACAGCCAGGTGTCTGACTTTCAGCAGTTATACGAGGAAGAACTATTCTGGTCTCTTTTCCCTAAGAAGGAGCACTCTGACATGGGGGCCAGAAAGGAGCAGATTGTGAATTTAGCTGACCAAATACATTTGAGAGGGAAGATTTCATAGGAAATTCATTTTGGAGGGCGGGAGGGAAACCCTCAGTCTTGCCATCAGTGAGAGAAATGGAATTAAAATCTTGGGCTGCTGATAAAGCCACGCAAACAGCCAGGCAATGTTTCCCATCTCCAAAAGAGAGAGAGAGAAAGAAAGATACCGTCTGTCTAATCTGTTAATACTTCACTATAAAGCCATTTTCCTTTACTGAAGCTTAGGCTAGAAGTCAAAATTTCCATTTCAATGCTTTCTCTTTTTTTTGTTGGTTGGGATTGAGAGAAGAGAAAGCACAATATACATAAGTCAAAAGCTATTATGACTTGCTTAGTGACAGGGTAAAAAGCTTTTTATGTATTTTTTTAAAATATACGCAGTCTAAGTCAAACCTCTAAAGCAGGACTGGCACCTCTTTCAAACTGCTGAAATGACAACACACTTTTATCTGGCCATTTCAATGGTTCTTAAACTGTCATTTATTTGTCACAACAACAAATAGATTTAGCTGTCAGGAACATACCACGCAGAACGTCTGTTCAATTGTGTTTCAAACTGGATTTACACTACCCCAGGGGAGCTATCCTCGTCCATTCATTTTATTTCCCCCATTCTATGGCTTGGATCATTAGTGGGAAGCGGAGAATTATCTGCCTGGTCATTATACTACTAAGCATTTCTTTCCAAAAACGCATAAGCAGCAGGACAGATGGAATAAAAAGCGCGGCTATTCTTTCCCACTGAAAATTGTCGTTTTGCTGGTATAAAACTTTCCCTGCGAAAACTTTCTGACTGTTCACACAAGCTTCCTGCCTTTGCTCTCACTACAGCATGTGTTGGGAATACAGAGACAGGGCAGAAAGCTTCACTGCTTAATAATTCAGCTGTTCTGGGATGTTCCTGCCGCTGGAAGCGCCTGGCTCAGGTCTCCTCTCTCCGCACCCGGGCAGGGGCTGCAGCTTTGTGATAACGCTCTTGCAGTGCACACCGAAGAGCTTGAACCTTCTGACCTGGAGGGCACGCTGCAAATCTCAAAGGCACCAGCCAGTGGGTGTTTTAGGATGGCATGGGGGACGAGGCACTGGTTTGGCTTGTTGGGAGGGGAGTTTCAGCGCATCGGTAGGTGGAGGTGGGAAGAGACATACGTTTTGACTTGTAATCAGCATTCTGCTGTTTCTTTAATTCATGGCGTGACACTCAAAGCTTCAGACAAGATGCCTTTTCCATTATAATTCAATTCAGACACATCAGTGAGGAACAGTCTTATGAACAAAGAGATGCTGTCACCTATTTCACTGTCACCTGGAACGGCAGGCCTCTATGCTGAGAGGGGCTAGGCACGACCAGGACATGGCTGGAAGGGCACCATTCGTCAAAGAAAAATCAATTGGTAGGGCATTTCTGCACACAACTGCTACTCTTGTCAGATCCCATAAATCTCTGTATACAATTTCTCAAAATGGCATCAATATAAATCTTTCTCTTCTCCCTGCACCCGCTCCATCTCTAGAGACGGGCATACATACACACACATATTTGTGCCCGTCCTGCACCCTTAACGTAGGCGAAAACGCAAATGGTAAGATAGGATGCCCTGGTGTGTCAGCAGGAATTTGGGTTGCTGCATTGTTTTACCAAGGAGAAACTATGAGAACCAATAACCCCAAACGGGCTACTAACACTCCTTGGAATCTGCGTGTGTCATGTGTCAGAGGAAAAATACAGCTGAAAATTATGTTTCTCACTTAATCTCACTCTCATTCAAACAGAAACATGCACACACTCACACATCCTGAGCTGCTCTCAGCAGAAGGGTGACATATTAAAATTTACTAACTAAAACCAACCCCAGAGATGACCTAAAGTAGCCTTTCTATGCATAACTAATGGGCACCTATCACGAGATAGCTATTGCAGTACAATGACGAGAGGCAATAAATCAAACAGCAACCACTGGCATTTTTTGGATGTTTTATGTAGGAGCTGGGGTCTTCCCTGTCCAGCTCTCCTGAATCTTTGACTAGATAAATATGTGATTTACTCATGTTTTTCAATTCCTTTTTTAAAGGAATTGCATAATTGGGAATAAGGAAATGGTCTCATTGAAGTGAAGGTAAGTGTTGTCATAGATTTCAACAGAAATAGGATATTCCTCCCAAAGGGGAGAAATTATCTGCTCATGTAAAGGGACACTTACCATATCTGGAAGTCTCATTTTTTGGCAAGTTGGCTCGAAGAATGAAGTTGTTCAGGCTGTTGAGATAGGCTGGAAGGCTGTGATAACCTTCGGGATTATACCACACCTGCACACAATTGAGAAATTGAAACAATTTGGGAGAGAAATTGTTACTGACAACATTTTGGTTTGTTCTGCTTGCACAAATGAATCATTCCATGGCTGTTATCTAAAGTCATAAGCTCTACAAGTTAAAGTCCAATGATTAAACCACATCAAGTACCAAATGAGTATAAAAGCACATTTCACTTTCAGCACAAGCAGTCCCATCAGCTTCATTTGCCTTCTGGGAGAGAAGAAAAAAGCACTAGCTGCATATATGACATAAAGCATACAGACACTTGTTTTCTTCTCTGTAATAAGTTACTCAGATCTGATGAACATCAGTGGGGAGACTTCCCAAAGAAGACTAAGCAGTCCAACGTCTAATACCACTTGAAAGCCAGGGGAAAAAAGGTTGCTTTAGGGCAGAAAATAGCCAGTCGTCACCTCATTCAGCAACAGCCCTTCCCTCCCCATGATAATTTTTCTTACCTATACCACAATGAGCCCTGAGGACAAAAATCAGATCACAGGACATGGTCTTTGGGGGGTTTTACCATCACCTACTTTAGGCACAACCCACAGGACCCAGCTTGGAGGTGTAAGTTACCCACCAAAGGACAAAGAGCTTAGGCTATTAAGGTTAGAGGCTTAAACACAGCCCACAGCATCCACCTTCGCAGACCCCCCAAGTCCTGCCAGCTCAGTGATTTCGTTCTCCTTACCCTAGCAGAGCAAGTGCTAGAGTCTGCCCTGCTTCCAACACTATCAAGGTTTCCAGGTATTACATCTGACACGTGATAAGCAAACAGTAATGCTTTCAGGTCTAAGATTGGATGGGCGAAAACATCTGCAAATTCATTACATGAACCCTGAATGTTAGTGCAACAGTAAACCCTGTGATTCCCTTGTATTGAAGCCACCTCTGAAAAAAGCACTGCTCTTGCAGGAACACTCTCCTGGCAGGTAGGTTTTGCAATGAGATCACAGGATCTTGTCAACTCTCTTGCATTTCCCTGCTACCTCAGATTTCAGCCTTGGCACTTTTAATGCTGATGCATTACAACATTTTCACTGAGCAGAAACAGAGAAATGGGTATATCGGAATGCACCGGCCAGCCCTAGTTAAGATACATACATTCTTTCATGAGATAAAGGTGCTACTAATTGATCTTTTCGCCTCTGTATAATAAAATTATGACAGCAGAAAAATTGTCTCCTGCTCGCAAGAGAAGTCAGACCAATAAAGAGGAATGAGGAGAGAAAAGGAAGCGAACTGCAAGTCACCTCTCCCACGCCAAGCTGCAGATTCCAGAGGGTTTAGCTTTATTTTCTGAAATAGCCCTGAACTCAATGTCACTTCTTCTGGGTCCCGTGCTTCCCATGCTAGGACAAGCAGGTGGAGGTTAGTTACCTTAGTCAACGTTCTGTTGGGGGGCACCGGCCTGATATCGAACTGGAGATCTGTTGTCAAAGGCAGCCCGAAGCTCCAGCCACCATACCTGAGTGAAAACCAGAGGGAGATGCATTGCTGTCCTTAATTAAAAGCTTCAATATTATGTTAGCCTGCCACTGTCACCCCAGTTAATTTTAGCTTGACTTGAAAGAATTTATCCCAGCATATAGTGTGCTGCCAAGGCAACACTGCTGCAGGAGCCCTTATTGGGGGGCAAAAAGGGAAACAAACTTGGCAGCACTATTACAAAACTGCGCTGAAAGCCTCCATCTGAGAAACATTTTGGAGCTGCGTGGACTCCTAACCCGCATGCCTACCACCTTGGAATAAGATGACAGCTTCTTAACCAGAAGATGAAGAGCTCTGTTTAAATCAATGGCAGATGAACATATTCCTTGACAACCCTAATGGCAGGCTATTTTTGCCCCAAGACATGCTGCACGGCTGTGTTGCAGAGTCCAGACACGCTAATAGCTCCGACAGCCCCATGGTCCAAGAAAGCGTTCAGCCTCTAATTTCACTGGAATGGATGCACTTGTTTAAGTGAAGCACACACTGAGACTCTTCAGACATTCAAACTTGGAGGAAAGTCTCTCCCCAGGGTTTACTTCATGACAGGCTGTGTCAGATTTTCCTCTTTTTAAGCATTTCTGAGCCAGACAAAGGCTCTTCTGCCGATCCAGCCATCAACCTATCAGGTGATTGACAGTTATCCCTAGGCTATCTCTGCTACGACTGAGCAGAGCACTTGCACGAACCTTTATCTTTAACTCCATGATTGCAGGATGTTTTACCTCCTTTCACCAGACTCACAGAAACCAGCAGCAGTGAGGCCCTTCTAAACCCCTCCTGCACTGTCACCTCTTCGGGCACAGTAGATATAATATGTACCAGAGGCTGCTCCCAGTACAACTCAGAGGAGAAGGACTGGAGATTTATGCTGTACCGTTTTTGCAGGAAGTCTTTGGTAGTTGCCAGAATGTAGGTCTCCACGTCGTGCCCTGTAAGGTTATAAAGTGTGCGTGTAGAGAAGGTCCTTCTGTGAGGGGGGGTGTAGTTCATCTGTGGACACGTCTGAGCAGAGACAAATGAACAAGTGTTAGTGTATGTGTTTTAACTAAAAACTAGCATATCGGGACAAGATTGAGAGCAGGCAACGCAACATGCTAGTCCTGGGACCAATTCCTACAGAAGCTGGTGATTCACAAAGACACACAGCATACCTCCCTGCGTGCTGCCCTGAACGTATTTAGCGAGGTGCTTCAACACAACCTTTGCTTAAATCTACACTTCAGTTCTACTGACATCAGTGATCTTGAAATGTGCTTCATGCTACGCAGGGATATTTTTCCTGAATTAAGGCTGATCCTACTTAGCAGAGCATCAGAGTGACTGCACAGACAACAGCAGAGGGCAAAACAACTCATGGAGCAGAAAACTCCGTGGTGGCCTCAAACTCTCACCTTGCATTTCACAGCAGCTTCAGTCTAGGTTTTTGCTTTACTGTCAGTCATTGGGAATATTTTCCAGAGCTTCAGAGAAATCTTGGATTAGTCCTGAATATTTAATTTAACATGCTGAGGGTCAAAGTCACATCGACTGTTTTGTAAGGTTGAAGTGTCCTACTAGACAGGATACTGGCTGCTGCTTTCAGCTCATCCATAACAAAAACTCTGGCCTCCCCCATTGTGTCTCTCTTCACAACTTTGCATCAGAATACACAAAATAGCTTCCTTCATGCTGAGGAACACCTGCCTGTGCCCGCGAGAGGTGAGAATCAGCTTTGAACATCATCTTGACTTACCGGAGAAACTATGCCAATACTTTTAATGATATGAAACTAAGTGTATGTCCAGAAAACTGCATTTTCTGCATGCAGAATAGCTGAATTTTAAGGAATGACTAGAAACTTTCAACTAAGTACATGCTTTGTCTTACAAATGGCATCACGCTGCACCTTCAGTCTGATTCCCTACTGGAAAAAAGCTGAAGACAGGTGAACAGCACTAGAGGGAAGAGAGATCAACTTCAAACTGGACTGTAAAATTGTAACATCCTTGGGACAGAATCTGCCTTTTTCCCACGTGCATGTAAAGACACTAGGCCCAGCAGTGCCCATATCTGGTTCTCTATGTACCACCATTATGCAAATAACTAATATTATTAATCATTCCTATTTATAATATGGAGCAGAGTAAAAGCAGATGGATCTATACTTTGCATAAAGTTAAATTCTGAAGAGCAAAGAGCAATAATAGCTGTGCTTTCATATAATGACAGTGCTTATATGAAACGCAATTTCCCTCTTGAATACAATGCAATTTTCCTCTTGAATACATGTTCACCTCTGCTAAATGGGACAATCATACAACATTCAAAACCACCGTTAAACCTTTTCCCACCATGGGGAAGGAAGCAGATATATTAGCATGTGAATCTTCTGAGGATGCTGTTTCCTTTCCTGGCCCAAAACTGGTGCAGACAGTGGTTATTCAGCGTACGAAACCAACAAGGCCAAAAAGGGACAGGAGGCATCTGAACACTGAGATCCCCTTAGCATCATGTCTGCCCACAAAACCACTCCCAACCTGCAAGGCCCCCCCCCAAATATCCCCCCGAATCCCCTTTCTTTTGGGTTTATTCCAATTACCTGGATGCCATCTGTGCAGTTGCAGGCAGAATACTTAGTTCTCTGATTTCCACTGATAATCCACTGGCCAAGCATGTCCTCCTTTAAACACTGCCTGAAAATGAACACATTTTCCTCTGAGGTTCTCTATGCTCAGGTGTGCAAACGAAGCTAATTGCTGTCATGTTTAATGACAGCAAGGATGGCAGCAAGCAGCTTCAGCAGAAAAGCAGGCCTTCTTGTCAGCTCTGGGTGCTTCAGGGAATACCCGTCCTCCCGCTGCCTTCGGTGCCTCTCGGCACTGCCCTCAGCACCCAGATTCGTTCAGCTGATTAGAAGGACTCCAGACACCACTTCATTCCCACAGCAGGCAGTGCAAGGAGTTAGCACGCAAAGGCGAAACTCATCTTACAGTGCAGAAACAAGGGGTGTTGCCATTGCAGTGACCGGGGAGTCCTACGATGGACTGTATTGACTAGGCAGTCACTGTACATACGCAGTATAAATATTTGTCTGCATCAGCGTGCAAGTCTGCCCAGGATTTTACTACCAATTCCTTGAAAATTTGTCTGCAGAGCCCGAAACAAACCAGCCCTCACGGCACAGCTTTTAGATGCAGGTAACAGCTCTGCTGAGAACTTTCTGGGTGGGCTCAGTGTTATAATTGGGATTATCAGGGAGGCAAGGACTACTTCCCAGATACAAGAACAGCTTGCTCTTGTCCTGGTGTTCTGCCACCACCAGAGCTGCTCTCTTACTCCTGATAGTAGTAACAGAGTCCACTTGCAGTGGTGAATACTTCTTGAAGCAAGCAAAGAACAGCAGTGTCGACATCCTGGGACTGCGTGGAAGTCCCAGTCTCAGCCTTAAAGCACAGTATAGTTTCCTGTCTTCAAGAATATCTACGGTTCCATGCTGGTGGAGGCAAGCGTTTGCTCCAAGCTGCACGGGAGTCACGTAGGCTCTCGGCAGGCCTGAGGTCTGCTTCACACCAATCATGACTACACGGCTCCCCGTTCAGAAATGACTTGCATCCCGCCAGCTCAAGGCTGTGAGCAGCGCAAGCTTGCACCTGCCTGCAAGAGGCCAGTTAGGCATCTCCTAATGAGCTGAAACAGTCCGCAAGTCAATCAGAAGAGAGGCAGGAGATGGGTTTTTTTTCCCTCTGCACGTGGCACCAATGTATGAAAATTCTGCAGATGATCAGAGATGGTTATTAAGGTCTAATGGCTAATAGTGTTATGTCAATTCTCTTGCAGATTCAGAATTTAAATGGAAGAAAACCAAGAACTACTTACGAATTGCTTTCATTCATGCATGTGTTATCCGTTCCAGGGAAAGCAAGCATCGAAGCGACTAAAGCATCTGTGGTTTCATTAAAATTCCTAAGATATAACAAATTAAAAAAAGGAAAAAAGAAAATGTTCAACATACTTCCACGACCACTGAGCAGAGGAAAACTGTGTCTGAATGAAACAGGATTTATTTAAAGATGCTTAATAAATCGTTATTTGTGGGGCTAGCCCTGCAACCACATGAGGACATGAAGGCAGTCACACAGGTTTAAAAGGACTGCTCATTGCTTAGAGCTTCACAACTACTCCAGTGATTTGGTGCCTCTACATCTAAGCAAGGTACTGATGAACTTTTGGACAACCAAGATTGTGTTTCCAGGAAAAACACATCTAGTGCAATTTTCAGGCACTACTCCTAGTCAGGTCTCTCATTTGTGAAGTCCATTTGGTTTTGGTCATTCCTGAAGATGCTTCTTGCTTCTGACCCAGCTTTCTAGCAATGATCTGTCAGGAGAGGCAGAGAACATGAGGAACAGAGGACTTGGACACGCAGTTCTGCCTTATTCCCTCATCTAGCAGTACTGAAGTGGAAAGGCATGAGCAATCTTGGGAAAGAACACCTACGAGCAGACATGCTTGTTTTAGAGCTAAATTTTGTATTTCTGACTTAAAGCTGAGAACCACTGGAGAAAGACAGCAGTTCACATCACGAAATCAGAATGATACAAATTATAATCATTTTGGTAATAGGATTTTTAAGCACAATTACACAATTCAGTAGCGACATCTTAATCACGCTGAAAACATGCACGCCCTACAAATGACTGCGTATCTCAGACTAGTGGGGCCTGGGCAGGAGAGCGTGTCCTGTACTGACAGAGAGGAGGGCAACGCAGACAGTTCACAAGAGGGATAGAATCGGATCCCAGAGCTGTAATTTGGGAGACAACTGATGTGGGAACCTCCATTTCACATTAGGGGAAGAGTATATATATTAAAAAAATCTCCTTGGGGCAGTATGGCTGTCACAGGGCTGGAGGACTCCCAATGGCAAACACAAAGAATATTCCTCATGTTTCGCAGTTAATTCCAACGGAGAGGCTGTATTTCTAAAGCTTTCTGATGGCTGGTCCGAGCCAAGTCATCTCCCCAAGAGACCCCTTAGGAACAGGATTTCTACATGTTATCTGTGTAACAACTACAAAGGTAACACAGCTACAAGTTATCTGCGTAACACTTTTCCACTGGGTCTGTTTAGAAACAATCCTGATGGTAAAACTGGCTCCTTATAAGCAAATAGGTTTAAGGATCACAAAGAACCCCACTCACCCAAAGAAGTCGACCTGGTCCGATGAGCCGTACAGAGAAGGGGAAAGAATCAGTTCAGGATATTCCGTCTCCTTAGTTCTCAGCGTCCCAAGACCCATTGCAGCCATCACAAAGAGGACTGGGAGGATGACCTGAGCAATGAAGCCTCTGACATCCCGCCGGGTATGGTGGAATCTCTTAATGAACAAAGCTGACGTCTTCTTAAGCAGCAGTGGCAAACCCTGCAGGCTTTTTGATCTAATCAGGAGCTGATCTGGGTACGAGAGAAGAATGCATTTTGTCACGGATCAGTATTTGTGAAATGCAGGGAATTGATGGTTATAGTACCTGGGAGTATATTTAGCTTCCTCTGCTCCTTTGCAGATGGCAAATCAAAAGTACTAAGCTGGAATATACGCAAGGACCAGGCTTGGGACAGGACTCAGATTTTGGCTCTTGAGTCATAAGCTCACATAACACCAGTTTTTTTGTTTAATTTCAAATGCGTACATGTAGTGAATTCATTTTGAGATCTTGCAAGAGGAACACAGATTTCCAGATGCAACAAGTTACCTACATCCTACCTACTCGGCTGCAACTTAGAGGGGAAATGTATTATCCTTTTATATTTGCAAACTTAAAGTTTTCATAATTTAGAAACCAGGTCCTCAGACAAATCAATAAGAGAATTAACCCTGAAATAAGAACACAAGGCACATAAACCAGTTCATCTTTTGCATGGGCAGGGTTGTGGTATACTACAAGCAGAGCCAAATCCTGTGCAACCTATTCCTCTTTATGAAATATTAACCTATATAATACAACATGGAGCAAATCCTTTTCAGTGCTCTCATTAGGGGTGACACAAAACACTTCTCTATGCATATCAGTTACTGTTTAAAGTAACATCTACAGTGCAAATCAGCTTTGAGAAGCAAGTACGAAAATACTTCTGCCTTGTCCCTTGGATGTCTCCCTAACTATAAATGGCATGTTTATAAGTAGGAAAAATGTTTCTCCTCTGAGACAGCATTTCAACCAGATATTTGCTCATTTTTTGGCCATGCCACCTTTTACAGCTCTTAAGCCCTCAGAGATACTGGTGTAGCTTAATTCTCTTCTGAGTGTTGAATTTATCCCGCTGTCTGCCCCTTTGAGCTGTTTTACCATACTGCATGGTCTGGGACACAACAAAAAGCAGCAAGGAGGATCCAGCTCAGAGCTGTGTTGCTTTTGCAACAGGCTAAGGGGTTTCCATAAAGTTTCTCTCCAATTCTACTAGTTATGTAGAAATAATCCTCTACATCAATTACAGCAATTACTTTCAGAGGCATACATTTGCTCTTTCACCCACACACTGTATTTGATTTGATTAAAATCTGGATCAATTTAAAGAAAGGTAGATGCAAACAAAACCCCTCTGTAATTCTATGATTCAGACTATTTCAAACCACCAGATCTAAACAACTATTGAGTGCTGTACTTATAGTGATTTATTGGTTTTATGATTCCTAGTTGGGTGAAATTGCGTTTTCAAAGAAGGAAGACAGGGAGCTCAAATCTGTCCATCTGTCAGCATTTGCAACTGCGACACATCTGGAACAAAACCTGGATGTAATTTAGTACCGTCTCTTTCTGTGAAGGTATCGGTGCTCACAGACATTTCATCACTGCCAGCTTGACCACTGGCTCCAGGTAGCTGCTGGGGCAGTTCAGCATCTTCTTGCTGGTCCTTCCCTAGCTCTTTTGTCAGGTTGAGAAACACCTATGGAGCAAGAAAATACGAAGGAAAATTGGTCCAAATGACTCAATTTACCAAAACAATAATCAAAATCCATTCGTCTACTTAGTAGCTGTAGTTGGTACAGCAATTGTGAATTACAATCCTCTTTCTGTTCCCTTCATGCTCTGCAAGAGAAATTAACTTTATTTCAGTATAAAATTGTTGTTATCCAGCGCCTTGTCACCTCCTGTCTCTCTGCTGCTGCAGCAATGGAAACTTAAGCCTTTGCAGCTGCCCCATGGATTTACCTTGTCCTATTACCACCTACTACACAACCCAATGAGTAGGTGTAAACTAAGCAGCATTTCAGCTCAGCCCTACATAACTCTACTCCCTCTGCACTCACACAGTGAGCAGTGCACAAGCAGCTCTCCCTGCATGGCTCCAGTGAAGAAACAAGGAGAGCTGCTTTCCTGGGATATTTTTCCCTCTACAAACCCAGCTGCCTCCATGCTGGGATCGTGCACAATCATGGCACTGAGTTGCACGTGGTACTTGCTGTATAACTCATTCTTCTGCCTTAGGAAAGTACCTTAAAAAGCAAGAATTTCAGAGCAGAAAGGTAATAGTCTCCCCTCCCTCCTTTCTGCAAGACAAGGGTCATCACTGCTTATCATTTAAAGTTACTTTTTTTTTTTTTCTGATGCAACTAAATGATTGTGTTCATTTGACCAGAGATTTCCCATGGGCAGAAATGTGCCTACATTACTCTGAGATACACCTGGTGACGCACTTGTACGGCATCCACGCTGACGTTTATCTCTTAGATGGTTTGCTAACTCCCTCCCTGCTGACTGCAGCTGTATACAAACCCAGATTTGTGGAGACCAGAAGAATAGTTCAAAGAGAAACACGATTGCCCTCTCTCCTTAGTCTAACTCCAGCACCTCATTTTAAGGGTAAAATGCCAAAAAGCAGTTAGCAAGGTAAGACAGTGGTACACTTTGTGCATTAGTATATGTATAGATTTATAATATATCTACACACTCATGTGTTCGGTAAGTGTAACACAGCGAACAACCAAACCACTTCTTCCCCTGCCTGCAACTCTCACATCCAAAACATGCCATCGTCTTAGCACAGAATGCAGAGCTACACAGTGCTGTGAAGTTAATCTCCATAACATTTCATCAAATTGAGCGGATCCTGAGCTCATACCTCTTCCACGGTTGTGTTTGAAATCCCGTAGCAACCAAGATGGAGATCACTCAAGCTGGTATCGAGGGCTCTGAGAAGCGCCTGGTAGGCCCCTGAGACTGTGGACTTGAAGGGGGGAAGCACGTACACGAGCTCTCCACCGATATCCTCCTTGAGATAAGCCTCTGGGAGATGGGACTGGATCAAGGAGGTCACTGCTGTGGTGTCACACTCCTCTATCACGTTCTGAAAAAGGAGGAAAACACTCTGTGCTCACTGAGAGAGATGCAAGGTCAAACTTCCTACCACAGGATTTAGCCCAAATATTATCCCAGAGTGCAATGCATAGGTGATCTCAGTCCAGGTATGCAACATTTCAAGTTCAGTATCAAAAGGAGATGAAAGTGGGTTTCTGGCCCTTGAAGAGGGAGGTGTGGCACGGTGCCCATCTTGGCCTATCCAAGACCTCGCTGGGCTCCCTCTGTCTACAGGGATACCGGAACTGGGCAGAATCCGCCACTTTGCACTCACTAGAGCGTTTGTAGTACAACAGAGAAAAAATCTAGCCACAAGAGAGCTGACACCTGAACTTGGTTGCCAGCACCAATACACTCTTTTTCCCATGAAAAACAGGGCTTGCACATGGGTCTTTTTTTATTTTCTCTATCTACGCTGCCAGCAATTTGAAGGTGGTATGATCTCTTAGGGTATCTGCACTTTATTCTGTGTGCTGGGGTTACTAACAGTACTGTACTAAATGCTGTCAAGAGCAGAGTACCCCCCTCCTTGCAAGCAGAACATTTTGCCTCAGGTCAGATACTATCGATGAACTCTTTCCATCTGCTTTATTTCTCTGAACTCCAGAATCCACACTCTGCACCCAGCCTTGCCTTTAAACCCTCAAGGAGACCCTGTTCTTTTTCAACCAAGCAGAGTGCTGACATTCCTGGTTTCTGAGGGCCACAGAGGCTGGTCCAGTGGCCCCACTGGAGAGCCTCCCTCTTCAAGGGAAGTGGGGAGCCACACACTCTCTTAGCAACTTTCGACAATACGCACTGAGCTCATATATAGATCCTCAGCAGTTCTTTTATACGTCTACCATCCTTGGATCTGTACCTCAGCCCCTGCTGATATAGCTGTAAGCACCTGCATCCCTGAACAAGTCTTGATGGCCCCCCTCAGAGACAAAGCTGCTAGAGCTCCAGCTCGGCTTGCTACCAGGTGAATCTCTGCCTCTGTCCCCAACAGCGCCTGCTGCGGTGACCGTGCTCACGAGATACGACAGGGAGCTAAGGCCCAGCGGGGAAGGACTGCATCGTGCACCTGGGATACAGGAGGCTCAAGCTCAGACCTCTGCCCTGTCTATTAGAGCTGCAAGGCTTTGTGCAGAGGGGCTGAAGCTAAGACTCATGTGTTTTGGGGAACTCTCCATATAAGTTTCTCTTAGAAAGATAGCCTATTTATAAAAAAAAAGTATGTGGATTCTAGCATGGGACAGCCAGAGTAAGCTGGAGAACACAGTGCACTGTAACCCAGGTATCAAAATAGTTGAGGCACATGAAAAAGTTATCTTACTGGCAGACCAAGGAAACAGTTCAGCATCTTCTTGAACCTGTGTGGCCAAAACCAAGGGTTTCAACCCAAAACACATCCCACTTTCACCCAGGCATATAGTGGTCACATAAAGAAGTTACTTCATAAAAGTGAAATTATGCTGCTACAATCATTCTGCTGCAGACATCTAAGACTTCTGTGGTACGCTTCATTTCTGTGGGACACCATGACTTGCCTCCTTCCTTCCTGTCATACAACTGACTCAGTTTCCCACCCAAGATGCTGAAAATTTAGGACCAACTCAGACACAAACCTTCTTTTTTGTGAGTGTCAGATGGTATCCGTCGCCAAACGTTTCCTTGAGGTAGAATGGCGAACCACAACATTTGAGTCCTCCGTGCTCTAGGAAGGCAATTCGGTCACTCAGAACTTCTGCTTCATCCAAGTGATGTGTTGAGAGAATGATGGTTCTGCCTGGAAAACACAAAACTGATGTCAGCCACCACAGAATAAACACACATGATTACATGAGACAGGTGAAAGCTATGCTGAATGAGGGGACAGTATCAGGTGAAAATCAACTACGCTATTTTGGAATTATTAGTGAAATTGGATGAAAGGCAGCCTTAGAGACAAGCTGAAAGTTACTGTATTGTAAATTGTGTATTATGGTAAAGTTACTTTTCAAATGACACTGTGAATTTACAAAAATTCAGGTTGCACCCAGAGGGCCTAAAAAATCCCAGTCTCCACAATTTTTTCTCTGTGGTCTCCAAAACCCACAGCTGAAAGCCACTGACATAATCTTTTCAAAAGTGACACGAATCATCTTTGCCACTGGGCAGCATCTTGTCTCATCACGGTACCTTTTTTATTCTTGGAGATAATTTCCCAAATACTTCTCCGAGAGCATGGATCCACCCCTGTGGTTGGTTCATCTAGTATCACCACCCTTGATCCACCCAGGAGAGCAATAGCTATAGATAACTTCCTCTTCATCCCCCCAGACAGGGAGCCAGCTAGCTTGTGACGATGGCTGTACAGTCCAGTCTCCTTCAAAGTCCTTGAAAACAAAGCAAAAAAAACAACCCCCAAAGGTTGTCCTTCAGGCATCTTTTAAAACCAGGGAATCTGAAAATATCCAAAAAAACCATAACTGCAAATGAAAAACTGCTCAAGTATGGACTGCTCTACTGAATGGTCACAGTGCAGGGAGATGATTCACCCTGTAGGTCAGTCACTGGGATTTTAATTTAAAACATTTTTTTAGGATGCTTTCAAAGTTTCCATCTGACAAATCAAGGTTAAAGGCTCAACCTCATCAACTGAGAACACCAAAGTCCAAACTCCCTGGTATGTTCTGGCTGCTTCACTTCTGTGCAGAACCAATAAAGCCGACATCATCTTTCTGACTGGTTGATTAAATCTCTTTCTGGGGAAAACTGTAAAGCAGCAAGGACAAGACCCTTAGGCCTATAAATTCATCTCCAAAGAATTGCCACAGAAGCTTGGAAACCCTCTGGAGAAGAGACAGTGTTTTCTTACACCACAGATATCAACACTCAATATATTCCTCTAGACAGACCAAGGTGTTATTTGAACACTACGCAGAGTCTGCAACAGACCTCAAAGCCATTCATTTCAGCTTTGCAGTGGAAATGGCACTACCACACAATAATTTTAACGGCCCTCTCTCCCTTCTCCAACCCTATTTTTATACCTCTTCACTTCTTGATAGAGCTCCTGTTCGCTCCAGTGAGGGACTTTGATGTACCCGTAGAGTAGCAGGTGTTCCTTTGTGGTGAGGTAGTTAAAGAGCACGTCATGCTGCATACACACCCCCATGTTCTTCCTGATAACTTCCTGGTCAGTCCTGATGTCTTTGTCATACACAAAGATAGTACCTGATGATGTAGGGAACAACCCAGTCAAAATAGATCTGAAAGGGAAAAACAAACAGAAGTTAGAAAAAGAAGAAAGCTGTAAGTAATTTTTTTTCCACACTGTCTCGTACATATCATTGCTTTCAAAGTTTCCTTACATCACTACCACACTTCTTCCAGCCAGAGAGCACTGACCACTTCTGCTTCTGCTGTCTGTCCATGCTTTGGCAGAGCAGTGGCCAAATAATATGGAAGGACATCCTCCTACCCCTCTGCAGGAATGCGAGGGCAAGCACCAAGCTCACACACTGAACTCTGGCTACTTTTCACATGTACTTTTACCTTCTTCAGCCCTCCCCTCCCTAAGCCAGACCATTGCACATCCCATACGTCAATACTCATGAATGCCCTTGGCTTCCAATTTAATTACTGGGAATTCATATAACACAGTTACTCTTCATTCTTTGAGGGTTGCCTGCAGTACCTAAAAAGCCTTGTATTGCTAATCACAACAGGGACTGAAAACCACGTCTTCATCTTACTAACCACATCAGAGCATGGAAACCCAACTTCACTGCCATTATTAACAAGAAACTGGGGAGGACTTCCAGACAAGACACCTCACAGTGGGCAGCACTTCCATCAAGTTCAAGCACATGATTACCTACCTAGCAATACCCAACAGACCCGAGTAAAACCATCTCTGCTCAGTATAACTACTTGCATATTATAGGTCATTTTTGGTGCCGTCCTGCAGGTACTAAAGGGAGAAGATGTGTCCCAGACTGCCCTTCAGCTTCCCAGAGCTTCTCCCTCTCCTGGGACTTTTAACCACCATTAAAAAAAGAAAGAAGTGACTTGTGACCTTACTCAGGATTTGAAGCCTGCACTAAGTTTCAAGAAGCCATTATACTTTTCTGTATATCACCTTTGCCTACACTTTGCAAAGAGGATGAGATGAATTGATAATAAGCTGAGATGAAGCACACATCTGTCTTATTGTTTTTGGCTCTTCTGAGGCTTCTATTTATCAGCTTAATGTTGCTTTCAGAGTGATGCACGTATATATCAGTGGAGAAATCAAATTCTACAGATCTGTTTTAGTGCTGCTATCTAACAACTCAAATAATAATTTATAAATGGCAAGGCTGGAAGGGCTGAAAGGCCGATGTATTAACCCACTCTCGTTCCAGCCAGCCAAGACATGAGTTTGTACAGCTGAAATACACCTTTATTAAGCTTTCTTGCTAACATGACTTCAGCTTTGGTGAGCGGATAAGCTACCCACAGCTCTCAGAACAACCTCACCCCAGGCACCAAAGTGTCATGGAACAAAATGCTAGAACAGCTGCTGTGCTGCCTATTACAAGTATCCTACCAGATTAAAAAGCATGCTCCTAAGCAGAAAAGAACCTTTAATTCTAATAGATGAAGGGAGTGCTGAGGTCATCCACGAGCAAGATAGAACTACAAGAGAGATTTGGCCTAATAAAGCATCTTATTCAGCCTCCCAACACTGCACAGCCCCACTTGCTCTCTCATTCACCCAATTGTGCCCCACAGTATATAAAAAAAAGCAGCTTTAAAGGATACGCACATGGTCGTAGTTTTCCCGGCTCCATTGTGTCCCAGCAGGGAAGTGATATTCCCTTCGTAGAAGTTGAGGCTGAGGTTGTCCACTGCAGCTTTGGATCCATAAACCTTTGTTATGCCACGGAGGGAGACTCCCAAGGTGAGGTCTGTGGGCTCCGGTTCCAGGTGAGGAGGAGGGGCACCTTTGAAGGGTCAGAGGACAGTTACTGCACTGCAGTAGGTCTGTGCTACTTTATTTCACCTCACAGATATGTAGGGCTTTTAAATAAAAAAAAAATACAGCAAAAGTAGGTGCCTTTCAGCTAGGAATGTAGAGAATATTTCACAGGGTCTGTATCATTTTGAGCTCACTGGGATTTCTTCTTTTTACTTCTGCAGCTTCTAATAACTCCTGACATTAAGTATTAATCACTTTTGAAAAGGTCTCATATTTAGCTGTTTCAGAGCATCTAACTTAATTTATACTAAGCAAGCAAAGAAAATTAGAGGACATACAGCAAAACTCCTGAGTTATTTTCAGTTAGGTAGAATCAGCAAGCTTTTATGTGTGATCTCACAATATTTTACACAGATGAACATTTATTTAAATATTTAAAGAGATGAACGAGATGAACAAAGAAGCACACATCCCTTTTGCCAAGTGGAAACCTGTATTTGCTTGCACAAAAGTATATTTCTACACAGAGGATTGTAGACTGAGATGTAACATCTCATGTAACTACCCAACTACAACATACACAAATACGCATGTGAAAGTCAGTACTGGATTTCCGCACCAAATAGAAAGAACAAGTACAATTTAAAAGTCAAGTCTCTATTCACGTAAGTAACATCTTCCTATTTTTCCTGTGCTACAAAATAAGGATCAATAGAGAAATGTGCCTGCTGAGTATGGTGCCTCTTTACAAATTTGGCTTCGTTTACGTAAAACATAATTGCTAACCCCATCTAGTATTCACATACATATCTTGTTGTTGAGGGTGGCTTCCTTCCTTAAGAACAGCTTGGTGAAGAGAAGGCCTCTTCGTTTCTCATTCCAGAAGGGGAGGTAACTGTTGTATTCGACCCAGTAAGATGGAAGCAACGGGAAATACCAGGGAGCAGCCATGCCGTATCTACCTGTAAGGAGAAGAGGAATCTCATCAGGTACTTGTTTCTGAGGACGTATCACTATTGGGGTGCACTCAAAATGGCAAAAAGAAACTCCACGGAGATCCCTCCCTTCTTGATGTGCTCATGTAGTACTGATACTTGGTAGAGAATCTGCCTGATTGACACAATAGGAAGCATTCACTAATTTGTTATTCTGAGTAACTTCATAGCTGGAGGGCAGGAGTTCTTTACATTTTCCACTGGGTAGATCTCCGTATACCACCAGACTGCTTCATTAGGTGGGGAAGAAAAGCAAAAGACAAATGTACTGGCTCTTGCCCAAGGCAGGAATTACTTTTTGAAATCAAATGATATAAGTAACACAACACAAAATCACTCAACTGACAAAGGCAGGCTAACATGCTCTGTTCTCATTTTCACCCACCAGACTGCAAACACATCCTCCTGTGTCCTTGGCTTCAGCTTCTTCAGGAGACCCATCTACCCACGTGATAAGCAGAGGAACCCTAATTCTCCCTTGCTCTGCTCTGTCTCAGTTTCATTAACTCTCTGACATCCACAAAGCCAGGATCCCTTCAATCTAGAAGGATGTGCAGACTGCCTTACTGCCTGAACCGTGGAATCAGCCAGTGTTGTATTCATTGTTTTCCAGAAGAGATAGTATAGCACCCGCCTTGATGCTTCGTATCCTTACCTGGGAAAACATTCCTTATATACCATCCCAAGATGAAGTAAATTAAAGAGTCTATCAGAATGAGCCAGCACATCCAGCCAAAGGAAGTGTTGTCTCCAATCATTGGGGACTTATACATGTTGTCCCACTGCAGACCTGCAGAAAGGAATTTAGAAATACAGCAGAATCCATATTAGTTAAATGTCACAACCATGGGAACTCAATGCCTAGCTTTGTCTACAATAAACATACCTATGCCCTGCGCCTCGTATCGAGCAATGTATTGACTTGCATAACTGAACGCAGTTGGAGACAATAGACTCTGTGGAATAAACAAAATTGAAAGCAAAGAATGTATGAATTAATCTCAAAGAAAAATCAAGCCAGTCAACAAAACAGGTTCCTCACTGGCTTGGTCCAGTAGCCAGAAACATGACCAGGGGTTTGTTGTTTTTTTTCCCAACAGTCAAAGAGCACTGGACCAGGCTTATGATGGGCAGTGCTTCTGGTGATGGGCTATAATGTTGCCTTAGAGGCTGCTTTTCTTTTGCTTCCCCCCCCAGGATCCAACTTCTTCCCTCATATAGGGCTTTATTTTAGGCTTTTGAAATACAGCAGTGCTTGAGAATAGCTGCCATCTGGTTAATAATTTTACCTCTTGCATTAATAGATGTCCTTCCCTGAATTTGGTGACTCAAAGAAAACAAATCTGTCTTCTGGAACCTAATACCTACCTATTTCTACCCTTGGTAAGAAACAAGGCCTTACATCTATTTCCATAGCTAGGAATTTGAGATACATGAAATTAAAGGATGAGCAGAGCCAGCCATGAGTACAGCCAGCCCTCCTTCACAGCCCTGCTACCTAAACTCCTCACCAAGACAGCCTTGTTTTTCCACCCTGGTTGAAAGGAACCCACTTTCCTTTGCAATTGGAAAGGGCAAAGGTTGTAGCTCAAACTACTCTGGTTCAGCTGCCAGGTGGGAACTCACTAAAATATCCAAAGTATTTTGCTTTGGACACAACTAATTCCAAAGCTTCTTCAAACAGGCCACGGCCATCTCTCCAGTCACATGTTGTTGTACCTGTCAACAGCCACTGATGGAATTTAGAAAGGCACCCAACTTGTATATTTGTGACACAAGCCATAGTAAGAGCTAAAGTTTATTGAAGGTGAGTGTCTGCTTCCACACACACGGTCCCTGTTAACGAAAAGCAGAACTTACCAGTAGGCTTTTCACAGAGAAGCTCAAATGATTCTCGATGACAAGCAACACAATGAAGGGGAAGAAGGTGAGGATGTACACAAGACTGCCCACCAAGGCTGCTATGTTGGTGTTATTGAAGAAAACACTGATGAAGTAGCTCATGGCGATGATGGACAGGCTGTAGTCCATAAGGTACAGGAACAGGAGCGCCGTGTTTGTTTTGGGAAGGATGTCACCCACTTTTAGAACAATAATGAGGAAGGTGACAGTAATTAGAAGGAAGATGGCACACTCTATGAACCAGGCGATGAAATGGCTGCTGGCATTGACACCCATCATTTTCATGTACTACAGAGAGAAAGGTGAAAAAAAGAAGCACAAATGACAACTGTTTGTTACGAGATCTTTCTGCTGATATTGAACTGTTTCTTTTTTCAGGTTCTGGACAGGGCATGCAACCAAAAACATGGTCCTTCCATACTCTGGCATACTGCATGCTGATAACCAGGGAGCAGCGATGCACTCACATTTCTGGAATGCCCTAGGTTTGCAAAACAGTCTATTGCAAAAGAACAGCACAGACAGGACCTGCAAGTATGAAGCGTCGCAGCCCACAAGCTCCAAAGCAACTTCTGGCCTTAGATTTGTAACATTTCTAAAGCATTGTGGGTTATTTTTTAAAATAATGCTAATTGATCCAGTGGCTTGAGTGTAAAAGCTCTTAAGTATCTCTGAAACCAAACCATTTCTAACACTCTCCCAAGACAACAAATAATAGCCAAGTTACCATGGTTATAAGGAAGCAATATTAATTTATATTAGCTGATGATCAAGTCTACAAGACTTGTATAGAACTGTAAGTTTGTATTGCTAAATCCAAAAGAAACTAGAGGTGCGGATGTCTTGTTGCGGATTATTACACACCTAAAAAGATTACGGACATCCTGGTTCTTAGAGACAGTGAAACCGGGTTCCCTAGAGTAAAGGGCTGTCAGCTAGCCACTGGGGTGCACTCATTTTCAATCTCATCACAGTTCACAGAGTGCCCCTTCTTGGAAATGTTTTTGGTGAATCAGTATTTGTTTCCATGGTATCAGATACAAACCAAATCTGCTCGAGCTTTTGTTGCTTGCTGAAGCTTAGTTTTACAAAAGTTCTTTGCTGCTCATCTCTGTTGATTGTATTGACACTGAAAACCTGAATTAGTTTAATAAATTCCCTATGTCTCAATGTCATTTCTTTTCCAATAAGGCAACCTGAATGAAGAACTTCATTTCAGAGGAGCTGATGTAATATGTAGCACCTTCTGAAATATTAAGTATAATAACTCCAAGGATATGAAATAAGTCACTTTTCACATCTTTGTCCCCAATATGTGTGACTCAAAGTCAATTTTTAGAGAGCTTTAAATCTTCAGAAAACTTGTAATTTTGTGAGGTCCTCATGTTTCCAGTGTACAGAACTGCAAAGCAATATTGACCCCACTTGAAGGGCACATGGCCTGCATTTCTGTGGTTTTGAGCTTGCTTACAATGTCAGAATTCAAACGCCGCAGGTCAAACAATAGGTATTTGGAATATTATTTTCCTAAATGCTTGTTTTGCTCCGTTTAATATTACACACGAGACATACTACCCACTAATAAGGAAAATCTGTTTATAATTTTGCACGCCCCAGAAAGTTTCACTGTACCTCATAAAGCCTCAGATCTTTCTCTTGAACAAGTGTTTTAACAAAATCAGCTATAAACAGCACCCAGGCAGCCATCAGAGCAAATGGAAGAGAGTAGGTCACGCTGGTTAAGAACCTGTAAAAGGCAAATGCAGGCTTTAGCTGAATACAAAATGTTCTGGGGATTAAGGCTTTATACAGAATATATTTCTCAGAATAATACTTTGGCACAGGAAAAGGCAGGCTTATATTTCAAGATGTAGAGTATAATTAATAATTACAAAAAAAAAAGCTATTTTGCCATTGCATCGGATTTTCTATTCATAAAACTCCTGACTGTTCAAAAATCTTTTTTTTTCTTTTGTTAAATCACAGAGGGATTTCCAGATGCATTCTGGAAGTTTTGCTCAGCAGCACCACTGGCAGGAGCCGGAACCACCATAGGCAGTGGCATGTCCTGGTTCTCTGATGGGGTGCATTCCATTTTGAAACATCACAGCAGCCAGCTATAATCCCCAGTTCTGTTAATAGATATAATGGCCCAATTTTGTTATCAGGTAATATTTCCAGGTGTCAGAGTTTGGATATAGGTGCTTCCCCTCAGAGTGTCTGTCCTACTACCCCACAGGACAGGTATTGCAGATCCAGGTCTACAACGTGGGCTTCACAATTCTTGGCTCCTCACTTTAGTTAAAACCTTCTTCCTGTGCCAAATGTGCGCAGAGAAAAGACAACAATGTCCGACAGTAAAATTCTCCTTTAGTGACAGAAAGCACATTTTCATAGCAGGAGATTCACTTCGTTGTATCTACATGGCTGATGCTTTCCTCCCTCATTTCTAAACTTGGCTTAAAAAAATAATCAGTATTATTCCTGGGAAAAGTTTAATGTACAATAACAGCAAGAAATTAAAATTATTACATTTGTTTTTTTTACCTGTAAAGGTGAAAATTTCCCATATGCCAGCACTTTCAGGAAATGCTTCCACGCAGATAAAGCCATATTTATAAAGAACACAATGAAAAGTCACTTCAGTAGCTCAACTAGTTCTTTGTTGTTTGTTTTGAGTTGGTTTTTTTTTGGCTACCACCTTGTGCATGATCTCTAGACTATTAAAAATTCAGCATTTCCCAACACCTTCTGTGTAGTTGTATATATATATATTCCCTCCATTTCCCTACAGGATGGTAACTACGTGATAACAACCAATAAACAGCCATTTTATGACACCTTCTACTGCATGCAAATCCAAAGCCTTTAGGTATTTAAATAATGGAGCAAACTCATGTCCCTCTGAACCTGGGGTGGGGAGGGATACCTGAAGGCAGGTGGTTTTCTCAGCAGCCCAAGAACAAGAAAAGGAACAGATAACACTGTAGTAAATGCCTCCAGCAGCCAGTTAATCATCATACAAAACCATCTCACAGCAATAATCCACGTATTTGCTGCAAGAAGTTGACATTTGGTTTGAATGCTCACTGCCCGCGTACTTGCAGGCACTTTGCACGCTGTTACCTTGAGAAGAGATTATAGGTCCCCAGCTCTCCAAAGTGACAGGCTGACACAGGAGATTAATGGGTCTGCTACAGCTCCTGTAGCTATAGCTTCCAGATAATCTTTTAGCTCATGCAGCAGACACGCAGGCTTTTCAACAGGAAGGGCTCCTAGGTCTAGTCTGTACTTCTGGTCCAGGGGAGACCCTCACGTCAGGGCGGAGTGACCATCCAGCCTACCAGTACTATTTGCTGAACATCCTTCAGTGCTTTCTGACGGACACTGAAATCCCTTCCCTGTGTGTTTTCCAATCAGTCTGGCCATCAGCTGTGGTTGGGGTAATAACTCTGAGGAAGTACCACGTTGCCAGCTTTCCAATGAAGACCAAAATTGCCTTGCCAGAGGGGCAGGTCCTCAGCTGTGAGAGATTCGCTTCTCTATTGCATTTGGCAGAGATACAGTTTATACTAGCTGCAGATCTGGCCCAAGATGAGTGGAAAGGAAGATGATCCAAAACTTTTTTTGATCTGCTTCACCATTCAAAACTTATTCTGGTCCACACACAGTTCGCACTGCACTGCTCTGTGTAACAGGCTGTTAACCCTGGCAACTCAGCGCATCAAAAGCTTCTCTGCCCTCCCTCATTATTGCAGAGATGAATGGTACAATTTAATCTTCCCTCTTATCCTTCTTACAGCATCTGAGAGGCACCTGTATTGAGAACTATTCACTATACGCCACACATTAGCTAGAATCACTGGGATGAATAACAAGTACCACAGCTGGACAGCAATCTCTAGGAACAAAGCACATAAACCTAGGGACTCTTTTTTGCCCAATAAATACATTTTCTAAGTTCTGCTCCATTGTCTGCATGTAAACACCTGCAGAACAAGCCAACACTCGTATTTAACCCAAGTCCTGCCAACCCCAGTCTCAGTTCCACCACGTGTAGTAAAACAGGGAAAATATATTTTACCTGCTGTAAAACCTATAGTTACCATGACAATTCAGATACGTGCAGAGCACTGAAAATAAAATATTAGGCAAACTAAACATAGACCATTTATACTAGCGTCCAAAATTCCCTCTTTTGTTCAGATCCTTTGAAAAAAAACCTGACACAAAATGAAATTATTTCTATGCCACATGAACATGGTATTAAGGAGACCAGTGCAGCTGGTGAACTCCACCAGTCAGACGAGATGAGCTTACACAAAGCACGAAGACAAAAGCCACACAAACTTACATATCCTTATTGTAGCAGGGGTAAGGCATGGCCTGGACTTGAACAGCTATTTCCTTTGGATTCTTGCCAGTCTGTAGCTCAATGATGGCTCTTTCAATGCTGTCCTGGATATAAATAAACGCCCGGCTGTAAATCTGGCTCTGCGAGGTGGAATTGTGCGGGCCCACCGTCCAGATGCGCTCCCTTATTCTGTTGGTGGTTTGTGTGATCCTGCTGCTCATGCGGATGGTGTAATTGAGCAGAGGAGGGAGGGCCAAGTCCCCATGAACTGAGCGTCCAGGGCTGCTATGGCTCGAAGGCAGCTTGAAAATGATACCTTGGAAAAGAAAGGGAAAAGGCTTTCCTTCAGAGTTGACAGCGTGGGAGCAGTACACACAGATATGTAGGAACTCTTCATTTTTATAAGCCTTTTCTACATTACAAGCCACCGGTTCATTTCTTTGCTGCACAGACAATGCTCAGATGGGTAGGCTGCTTATCCAGGGTCTGGAAGTGGAAACTATACTTTACCGCAGCTACTCGTACTTTCAAATGTGACCAATGATTCTGGGTGCGAAATACACCCCCAGAGCCTTTAAATCTTTTCCTGCTGAGCATTCAAAATCAAAGGCTCTCAAAATAATCAGCTGTATTTGGAAAAATCTTGCTGTTAACATGGACTGTCACATATCTGTTAGGAATGTCCCTCAGCACACACACCTCTCATGAACGTGCCCAAAGGTACTCTATCAACAGAGCTCACAGTGATGCTGTAACATAAAAACCTCAGGAACACGGTGTTGAAAATTGCCCGTGACCTCTACACACATTTTTGTGCCCACATAAATTCCTGCAAAGCTGAGATGTCTAAGAATATAAAAGCTTCGCAAGTTCCTGTTAAGAAATGGCACGCTGTAGATACAGTTTGACAGAAAGGACTTTTTTTTTTTTTCCTTTAAAGTGGCTGAGTAGAGGCAATACCACCAGAACTTTTTTCCTGATTATTCCATATATAAAGCATACAATGGAATGGAGGACAAACATGGAAGAACACCACTTTTAAGGGACTAGACAAATATGATGAGGGTCTGAAGTTCCAAGAAAAGAAAAGGTTTCTATCTCTCCCTCAGTTACAAGATATAAAATCAAACTAGACACAGGACTTACAAGTAAATCCTCATTGAGGAGATACTGGGTATTTTTTAAAAATTAAGACATATTTGTATCATTCAAATTAATACAAGTTCCTAGTCCCTACTCTCCCCTGCCCCTCTCTGTGGTCTGATCTGAAGCTGCAATCTGATCCCACAAATGTGAAAAGCATGACTGTGAAGACGCAATATAATATTGCAGTGTTTCGCTGGAACATCTCAAGAGCTTTATGACCTTCTAATAAATTGAACTGTCTCATATCTTTCTTGATTAAAGCATTTTTTTCCCAGGGGATCCTGAAAGAAGGCAGCTGTGATGAAGATCTAAGTGCAGTGAAATTTTGTTCAAACTGAGAATTAACCAAGAGAAAAGAAAACACCAGTTGACCAAAGGCTTTCTATACAGACAGCAGAGGTGTAAGAGAAGAGGGCATATAAAAAGGAGAGTGTAAAACACTGCCGTAAGCAGGACTGAGTGTGCAGGTCCCACACACGCCAGGTGAAAATCAGTTGCTGTGTGGTGGGAGCTGGGACCGCAACAGTTGCTGGTGGAAAGCCAAACTTCTTACATTGGACTCCCACCCTGTACCAGGCTAAATTTAATTTACAGGGACTCAAGACACTGTCACATACTTGCAAAAAGCTCGTTCTTCAGAAAGAGGTCTTTAGCCACCATTTCCATCTCCTCTAAGTTTCTGACTGCCTGGATGCGATTAAATGAGACACAGGAGGACACATTTACAGCAAGGGTAGCTAATGTATTCAGCTGATCGACAATGTCAGTGTTGTTCTGTAATTCCAGCCGAATATCATCTGGAAAGAAAGAAAAAAAAAAACAACACAAACAAAACCAGTAGCATCACTACACATAGCAAAGAATTCATCACATTGTTCTGCTCTTTAACACTAAGAATGACACCAAAAAGGAAGAAAAAAACCCCATCATACTAAACATTAAGTGTAAAATACATTTTTGCACTTAGCAGTGCAATGAGGGCATGTTGTTGACCCAATTTTTATGTTAATCATTTGTAATATGCTCGTGAGTTTGCCTTTGGGAGGATGCCAGCAACGGGATGTGACAGCCATCCCAAATCAGAAGTTGCTACTAACCTGCTGAGGCTTTAGACTTACATATGATGCTTGCCATTCATTCCACATCTTATGGTTTTTGATGTAATCAACTCGTCTGTTGAGCTGCTCTGTCTCAGGGGAGAGTGTGCCTTATCCAAGCTCATCAAGGAAAAGTTATGTCTGTTGTGCTGATGTGTGTACTAAACCTGATAATGCAGTTTAATAAAGACACTGCTGTTTCCTGGCTGTTTTAAAAGGTGACTGCACAATGCACTGTAACTAATATGGAACAGCTGCTGCAGGCACAATGATTTTATGGGGAGTTAAGACAGGAGATGCTACTCATGAAATAGCAGAGGGGTCATCACGAACAGTATGTAAATATCCTTCTGACTGCAACGGACTACAACCACTTTTGTTTTATGCTGGGTTTTGCTGGCATAACCCAGATTTATGTTGACGTGTATAGTCAGTCATTGAAAAAGCGGGTAGGGACAATAAGACCAGCTAGGGTGGGACTGCGATCGCCATGCTGTGCACTAACAGGGGATGCATCCACCACCGCTGTTAGCGATGATTCCTGCAGTGCAGATCAGCAACTCTCACCTTGAAGGACCATGCAAGGCCACCAGAGAACAGCAAATTCCAGCAGAGCATCTCCAGTAATGATGCCTCTGGCTTCATCAGCCTGGATACCTTCATCTGATCCCTTGCTTTTCTGCTCTGTAAAACTTTTAAGTTGAACCCTGATGTGATGCCAGTGAGCTCTCCACAACAGAGAGCATTTTCCCAGCAGAGTCCCAGGAAGCTCATTTGAAGTGTTAATTATGGCTAAACAGTGTCCTCAAGTGGCCACACTCAGCTGCAGAGATTCCCATCCTACTATCCCTTGAACACTCATGAGAAACATCTCTTCATACAAGCCTTTTGCTTTCTAAGTCTTTCCCATAGACCACAAGATTTTTGAATCACAGCTGAGATTGCCTTGCACTAAAGCAGAAGAGCAGTACCAGAGGATGGCTAGTTTGGTGACTCTGGAGCTTCCAGACCTGAAGTACAAATACGAGGGCAGCTCACATGGTGGAACAACTTACCCAGTTCATTTATTTGACTCAGCAGTTCAGCTGCATCCAAATCCACCATCAGCTTGATGAAAACCTGCACAAAGGGATTCTGCAGGGTGTTCTGTCAACAAGCAAAAAGAAAAAGCATCAGTTTGACCATAAGACCCTTGAGCTTATTCAGTGTATTTCTAAAATAGAACAGAGCAGCTGCCTTCACTGAGCATTTGTACAACCCTCTCCTATTCCTTTCCTGACCTTCCGTATTTCACTCTGTGTATCAGGATGGGGAAATGTTAGCAATGAAAACATCATACAGAGCCCTAAGTCCAAGTTAATGTTTCTCAGAGTCAGGAGAGGATGCCTCCTGAGTCTTCACCAGGCACTAGAATCTATGGAAAAATCATGGATAATATTTTTATTCCAAAAGCGCAGTAAATTTCATTGGTCTGTTTTAAGTCCTGTGAACACAGCCAGAGCACAATGGGTAGGCAACCAAAATTTAGCTTGGAAACCAGCAGACAGATTCTTGTTTGGCTGAATAGTTCATTATTCCACCAACGACGGCAGTCAGCAGAGAATATTTCATTTCACTTTTGCATATTCCACTCTGGATTTTCTCTCAGTGCCATGGAAATCTCAATGAACTCCAGCCACTGAAATTAACTTCTAATGCTTTAGGGTTCCAGAGATCTCATTCTCGTAGTTTTGTAAGGAAAAAGAGACAATTTTTACTGCAGAGAATAGGAAGCAAGTATGTGAAACATTAGAGCCTACTGCTTTCTGTATCCATGCAAGGCTAGGCTCCTTAGGAGGGGAAAAAGAAATTTTATTTACATTCACTGAGGTACAAAGACATCTTCCAGCTCTTATGTGTATACCCAGAGCTACATGCTTATTATAGATACTGTTTCATTTTCTGAAAAAGTCATTTCTTGCCTGGTCTTGGCTGGCTGGATCACTCCATCAAGCAGAAAGTTAATTTACAAACTGAAGAGCGTTCCCTGCTCATCTTAGCCCTCCAGCAGGCCTCGGCACGGCCAGTGTCAGGGAGCATATTACAAACAGATCATTTCAGAAAGAGGATTTGCATGGAAAGGTGCGTCAGGAGGATTTCTGTTACGGGAACAGGCAGGCAGAGAAACTGTGAAGTCCAGGACAAAAGCCTGAGAAGGATTTCCCCAGCTGACCTCAAGAAGTCTCTGGAACCTCAGTTTATTTCAGCAAAGAAATCCATCCTCCCAACTCTTTCCCACAAGAGAGAGGGGGGAGGTAGGATCTCGTACCTTGATCATCGGAACTGTCTGGTTTAACTTAGTCAGTGAATTCATGATGACAGGAGACTTGTCCAACCACTCCTGGGACTTCAGCGCTAGATCAGCCATCTGCTTCAGGGTTGCATTAGACTATAAAAAACAAGATTAATTTATTCATTACCTTAAAGTTTTTAAAAAATACGTAAGTCAATAAAACAGCTAAGACCAAATTTAGTTTCCTTAGGATTTTTCCTAGCACCCTATCACTGTTTGGCAAAATGTCCCTTAACACATTAAATTTGGATACAAATCCTTAAAAATATGGCCTCAAATGTGACATGTGGAGCATGTCTTGGTATCAGCTTTCCTTCTTACCACTGGTCTGCTTGTGAACAAGTACTGGTTACAGCATTTGACCTGAGAGACATCTCTCTCTCACTGGCTGAAAATATGGGGGTGAAACTTCATAAACAGAAAGCTTTAAAAAATCGTATTATAAATATTAGACCAATAGCAATTTTTTGGAGGTAAGATTCATTCAAAGGCAAAAGTTGACTCGTATGACCAGCAATGCAACTAGGAAAAGATGTCATTAATACTCCAAACAGTCAGAAAACAGACTTCTGCTTCTCAAAGAAACAAGCTCATGCTAGATAAATTACAGTCCTTTTGAGTGGGTGTATCCTGAGGCTCTGTAAACAGAGACATACCTTTTCCATGATTGCTCGAGTTTCTATGGTATCTGGTGTATAAAGGATCTTTCCAAGCACCATTGGTTTTAAAAAAGACCAAATTAAAGCTCCAGTTGGGGTCTTGACCAGGTCCAGGTAAAAGGATAAGCAAAATGGTGCTGCAAGGGGAGAAAAGCAAACAAATTGCACTGAGTGCAAATAAACCAGATATGAGAAAGCTACCGGTGTATTTCTTCCCATCTGCCCAGTTTGTTGCTGTGTCCAGTGAATGACTTCAGGGCCCTCTTCACTGACTGATATAATGTGCCTTGACAAAAGCAATCCACCCCCAAGATCTCCTGTTGCTGAACTCAAGACAACAAGAGTCTCAGCGTTCGAGCCAAGATTTTCTGCTTGAAGGTTAAATGGAGTTTCGTGAACTCAGAGGAGTTAATAATGTCAGTACAGTCAGAAAAACTACATATCAAGAAAAAGCAGTGACCTGTCAAGCCTTAAGACCAGATCATCAACAAACGGGAAACAGTGCAGTGTCAAGCACTGCTCTGCTACATAGGCTGTTTTCCTTTTAACATTTATGGAAATAAAGCACCAATAATTAGGGCAGTGCAGATCTTCAGGTAGCATAAATCATGAGCACTTACAGCCCTCCAGAGATATACAGGGAAACAGCTCAGCACTGGATCTCTCTGGAAACAGTATAGTTTGGCTCTGAAATGTTTTTGCCTTAAGGAAAAGCCAGACTTACTGGAGTCATGAGGAATCCCATATTTCCTCATCATCTTTTGGACATAGACATCCTCCACAGAAGAGCTGTTGCTTACAGGGTCTCCAAAATCTGGAAGCAAGGACTCAAAAAACAGGGGTGTGATCTCCTGGTTGCAGAGAACTTTTGACATGGACTTAAATTTGCCATGTGTTATCCTAAAGTTGTTTGGTTTAAATAATGCCTGCAGAAAAGACAAAATGTAAATAAATCCTGCAGACTAAAAGCATCCCATTCTGAGAGGAAAAATAAATAACAGAATTAGAAGGCAAGGACTGAACATTTTTACCCTGCTTCCTTATCAGAAGTTTGTCTCTACAAAAAAAAGGGACTTTCCATGGAAATCATGCTTTTATGGCTAACCTCTGCTGCTATGATAGAGGTAGGAAATTAATTTCCAGGTATGAGATCCAGTGTGGGAATTGCCTATAATGTGTGTACGGGAAAAACCTATAATCTGTGCCTGGTGACACATATACACCCTGGGTTACAAGATAGAATTTGTCATACAGATGTGCACATTCCGTAACAACATCTAGTCTGTGGCTGCATGTGGTTCTTCATGTGATTTACTCCTAGAAAAGTGATTACTAGAAATGATTTCTGTGATCCATGCTGTCAGAGAGGGATTGGATCCAGTGGTGGATGAAGTTAGTGCAGCTGTCGGAGCAGGACTAGGTTTGTACTGACTGTTTGGGGTAGTCTTGAGGCTTTGGGTGCGTTCTAACGCACATTAAAGCGAGAAGAAATTTTTGCTGTTGACTTAACGTGGTTTTGGATAGCCTTTAGTGGGCAGTTCTCCAATTGTTTTCACAAGCTGACCCTTTCCAGTACACCTGTGTATTTTTTTTTAGAAGTCTGCCCTCCTTCAAGACAGTTTTTCATCCCATGCATTTTTGTTCCTAGTGTCCTCCCTGGCATGAGCACATGACAGTCCCACTGCTCCAAATCAAAACCCTCCCAGGAAAGCAACATATCAGTTTGTTCTCAGGACACCGATGCTTTAAAAGAGAATCAGTAATATATGATTGAATGTACCTTTGGCTTCTAGTGTAAGAAATTCCTGTGGAAACTGTTCCAGTGGGGTTTTGCCTCCAAAGCACATGCAGACTACACGTACCTTAGTCAGTGGCACTTTTCTAGACTGCCGGAGCTTTTTCAGTGAATGAATAGCTTGTAGCAATGGATCAACGCCAGATTCGACCTGGTGTCTGAAATATTTCATTTTTGTCAGAAGGCCTAACATCTTGTCCACGGGTTTCTGAAGTTCCTTAGGGAAAAACATCTACAAGAGGCAGGAAGGAAATCAATTATGATTAGCAGGAATCTGTGCACACATGCATGCACACGCCCATACAGTATTAATTCCAAGCCAAAGACTGTGGGATTTTCAACACTGTTAGGAGGCTTAGAGAGCAGATGTCCCATAGGAAATGAATGGTATTTGTATTCCTAAATCCCCAAGTGCTTTTGCAAACCACTCCCCTGAACATTACATATTCTGAACAGTGCATGTTTCCAAACACCTACAGTTGGGAAACGCGTATCAGATACTGGCTGGGATATAGTCCGAGTCTCTAAGAGGTAGCATTTCCCACAACATAGATGTCAAACACTATGAGTGACTCTTGACCTGAGCCAAATTCATTGAAATTCTCATTTCATAACATTTCCCCCCTGCCCCAGGATCATTTCTGTAGCATTTGTGAATATGTATTTAATATGCACAATCTCCGTGAATGGTATTTTTTACATGCTGTTTATATAGTTGTGTGCGTGGGATATTTGAATCATTTAATAACTTGGCAGTGCTGACTCGATTGGGAAAATACATTTTATAGTACTTTTTCTAGGGCTTCCCTTTTCAAGCAATAAAAAAAAAAATTTAGCTCAGTGCCTTATTTTGGGGAAACCTGAACTCAGCTGGGAATGTTCAAGAGGTTGTGACGGCACATAAATGATACTAGCGGAAAGGGAGGCATTTAGACTAGGTCCAGTGCCTTTAAATGAGGTTTGCTGGTTTACACCAGCTGGGATCCTCATTTGTATCGACACTGTCACCGCATGGATATGCAATAAAAATTACTGCATGAGCAAAGCCTGATCTTTGGCTTGTGTAAATCAGCATAGCTTCTGGCCACTGCAATGATATTTTATGACCTTTCAGCCACTACACGCAGCAAAGACTATAGAAAGCACTCTACAAATCCAGCACTAACCTTGTATAAGAAATTGTAAATGTCTAAGTGTCGTAACAGAGTGACCCCCAGGATGTACGTCTCACGAGTCCTCTCTGAAAGAGATAGATTGCAGAACTCCGCCACTACTGTTTGCAGCTGCAGGTCAGCAGGATGGATGCTACAAGACTCCAGCTGGAGGATCTGAGAAATGAGCTGTGTTTGCACAAAGGAAGAAAAGATTTGTTAGGAGGTAGACTGCTCACTCCACTATGCATGGATTAATCTTGCCTTGCTGGTTTTTCCCTCCCACAATGTCCATATTTCAAGCCCAAGAACCAGAAAATGCCTACCCATTACTCCCACTGCAAGGGACAAATCCTAAGGATTGGGTTTTACTACCTAGCTTGCATGCTAGTAAAAGCTTTTGTGGCTTCAATCTCCCATTGACTGATGCATGTAAAGTTTGTTAAAGAGCACGCTCTTTGGGGCTTAGTCCAGACAAGATGGTTGGGAAGGGGAAAAGCATCTGCAGCTCTGCTTGCACAGGAGGCTGAGGAAGGCAAGCTCATTTCTCCTTATGGGACGCTATTTTTGGACCTCAAGTGCTCTCACAAATCGTGGTTAGAAGTGTGTTTTTCCACCTGGACTGCAGCAGTTCCTTGGCACTGAGGACCCTACCAAGGACCCCACTTTGTCCGTATTAGCCTGTTACAGTGAACTGTGCCCTGGCTACGGATCGGAGCAATCACTCACCAAGCAGCGCATGGCTGCTTACCAGCTACTGGTGACAGCCAAAGAGGCATATGGCTCTTGGTCTCCAATGGCTGAAGTGACATCAATGGCTGCTCTTCCTGCATTTTGGGTAGCTTTTTTGATCTGTAACATGCTATGCTGTCTGTCCAAGTGGGATCGTCTACATCTCTCTGTGCTGTCATGTATGCATTGATCTGCTCAGCTGCATTCACTAACAAATTCTGGGTTTAATGGTCTGAAAGGTGGAAATCAACAGATCTCCCACCAGGGTGACAGCAAACTCACCTGACTGCTGTTTTCTGGGAGAGATGATTCCAGAAGGGCGTCAATACTAGCTGCGGACATTCCTGTTGTGGTTTTGAGATCTTCTTTGAGCTGGTCCACGTTTTTAAACACGTGTCTCAACTTTTCTGTAAAGAGCAATCAAAGAACAATTGATATAACAGCTTTCTCCAGACATACAGCAATCTCAAGCACATAGAGATTTTAGGTGAAGTAGGGAAGTGCAGTACATCGCTGCTGACCAAAAAAAAAAAAAAAACAACTTGCAAAATACAGTCATATTTCCTAGGTTTTACAGTCCAATTTGCGGGCTACAGTTGACAGTTCTAGTGAGAGCAAAAGATGCCCAAATACAAAGACTTAGGACTTTCAGCACACAGGATTTTTTGGGCAGTACGGAAAACAAAGGGTGGTTTAGAACAGGCTCTAGAATTACCCTAAATAAGGGATTCCCAAGGACATGGGATATAGTGTAGATTATTTCATTAATCCACTTCTTCCTGGCAGCTAAACAAGTCTTGGGATTTCCAGCAGAAATTACGATACCAGTAATGATGTTTACCAACACTGTAAAGTAAATACAGAAAACTACCTTGCTTGCTAGAATCTGTTAAATTCTCGGTGATGTTCAATATGGAATTCAAAGTAGTCATATACTGAGGAATCTCTTGAAAGAAAGCTATTTCTGGTACATTTTCTTGAAACCTAAATTGGAAAAACAAAACAACCAACAAAATTGGGAATATGAAAAGAAGGCAAGAAGACATTTCATCATTTCATAAACAGAATACTAATGCAGTCTAACTCAGGAGGAGAGCCTCACCACTTCATTTCTGTCCAGATGTTTGTGGCATCCCCAATCAGTATATTTTGAAGCTCTTGGGAGATTCTTCTGTGATTCAGTATATTGGTCACAACTTGATTGCTCAGTTCAATAGCGCGGAGGAGCTGCTCCTGAGATTGACTTTGTTCACACAGTTCTCCAAAGCTAACATTAGGGAGATGGCAAATATGCTGTATTGACTTAAAGCTCTCATAGTCACAAAGAAGTGTTGTCAGATCCCGGAGGCAAGATATCTTCAAAGGAAGTTTTGAAAACAAAGACAAATGCACAAACACCAGTTAGATGACAGCATTATAAAAGATAAGTTTTAAAGAGTCTAGCTGTCCTTTTCCATTCTTTAGGTTTAAAATTTTAATATATATTTTTAGTGTATTCAAAAGGTCTCCAGTAGAACAGTTCGTAACAACCATTCCTTCATGAGTTTGTACCAGATCTGACTACGCAGCGTTGCCCAGGATCTAATAAACCTTGCAAGCCTTAACATACCATTTCCCCTGCCCAACATGAGTACACAGCAACGCTCCATTTGGACTTACCTGTGGACCAATTAATCTTCCCAGAAACCAAATAAATCTAACTTGTGCAACAGGTTTAGCTTTTCAGATATCACCTGGTCATCTCTGCTACAGCGTATTAAACAGAGTTGGCTGGAAGTCAGGACTTCCGCATCTGCCAACCTGTGTAAAATTATAGTCCTTTGCCTACTCTGCTATTATGGGCTTCTCTGTTGTCTGACATCATTATTTACATTATCAGTCTCTTATGGCAAGAACTGTTTTCTGTTTTGCGTCTATAAGTACCTGTCACACTGAGGCTCATTGTATTATTGTAACACATATATTAAGCAGCAACAGCATTGCATACTGTTATCTTTTTTAAAAAAGACATTTTAATTCTATTTCTCATGCTGAGAAATAGGATAAAGTGCACACATGCTATTAGTGCAGTCGTGTATGTATTGCATAAGAAGCATTTTATCCAAATGAGGCATTGCTAAATCCAAAGTTGGTGAGGGAAATTCATGAATCAGTATTGCTTAGGTGCTTCATCCATGATGGTGTTGTGAGACATCCAGGGCCAGGGAAGCGTGTGGGAACTTGGACTCCAGCCATGCTGGTGTTCGTATTAGTTCCTTAGGCATAGTGGTAACTCAGTTCGTTGTGCTTATAACTGCCAATTGGGTGTGCACAATTCCACTGATTTTCAGCAGGGCAGAGGTATCTAACTGCTATTTGTGCCTTTGAAAACTCCTCCCTACATGCTTCTCAAATGAAACAGAGGCATCGCAGAATTATCTCAGCTCTGCAAAGTGCTTTGCTAAATCTCAATGTACTGAGCTTTAAAACTACTGGTGCACTGATCTATGAGGAATATGCTGCCACTGGCTAACTATGCAATGCTCATCCTGTTGGGATGGCTGGTGGAAAACAGAAGCCATTCTATTCAACAGACTGGGAGGAGAGGAACACCTCTACCTTCTCAGAATAATGAGTATGCACTGGGTAGGGATTCATATAAGAACAACTTCCTCAGCCCACTTTATCGGCGACCTTTAAATATAGGCAGCACGCAGAAAACAGTTTCAGTCCTAGTTTTTATCAGCTGTTCTTTTAAGAAACTTTTTTTCCACATGCTGTTTTTCAAAACCTCCATTGCACATTCATGTATCACTGCGGGATGTCCTTCAAGTCAGCATTTTAAGCAGACTCACTTTTAGCTTCAGGAGCTCTGGTATGGATGAATGTTTCCCAGAGGTATTGTTTTGCATAAAAGAGTTCTTTTTCAGATGAGTTTGCTTCAAAAGCAGTGTGATGTTTTCTGTGCAAGGAAGAAAACAAAAGTTACTTGAGACAAAAACGCCAGACTTGCAGAAACTTTGCAGATGGTAACATCGGCACTTTTATTCCGAGGCCAACAGAGCATTGCCATTTTCCACCAAATTCACATGGCTCAGGACCTCTGAAATCACAGACCAAGGCCTAGGTTGTAATCTGGATTATAATGGATCCAGCCTGAATAGGTGCTCTGGTTCTAAAGAAATCCATTCCACACTGGTAACAGGACTTCTGACAGTGCCCTTCAGACCACATGTGATATCTCTATACTGTGAGCAGATAAACCTCTCAGGTTTTACAACGAGCTCATATGATGAATATCTATGTGCAATACCATGTTAGCTCTCAAAAATAACTGCTGTCATCTTATGGGTACATAAAGCTGTGAAGGGAATATAGGTTTCTATTTGTAAGATTTCTTTATCTGAGTGTCAGCAACCTGTCATCACATAGCAAAGATTAGACGTGCCTTTTGGATACAGCTGGATAGAAAACTTCTATCTGCAATGTGACATAACTCAAACAAAAAAGGTGTCTGGCTTCCTGAGGTCTCACAGCTCCAGTTAATTGCCAGCAGATGAAAACACGTAGCACCATTCCTTCCCACCATTAGAGAAAACACTTTGAAAAGACAGGCACAACATATTGCAGCTGAGGTCCCACAACATTAATGAAATCATGATTACCTGTCAATTTGCTGTCTTCAACTTCAGTGGCATTTATTAAACACATCAGGTAAGGGTTATAGCTGTTATTCACTGTCACCTGTAAGATGGTGTTTTCAAATTCTAAAAACAGAAATCTAAAAAATAAGATAGGATTTTAAATCAGCTTCTCTTTCAGAAACAAGGTAAGTAACCTGTCAGCTGTGTGGATGCTGTTCCTTGGCAATGTAAATAAGAATTCCAGATGAAGCCATGTCTCTCCCATGACATCTCCTAAGTGGGTACCCTCCCAATTTTATTTCATCAATTCTTTTTGCTGTTATCTCCCAAAGCTGTCTTTCACTCTCAAACCGTATGTATAAGAAAACACACTTGAAAGGTTCACTGTGGATGCAAGATAGAGATAGAAAGGCATGCCTGGGGAGACTGAGAATCAAAAGTTAGAGAGTCATATCACAAAGAAGAGGTTTACAAAGAGTTTACCACTGGTGGCAAGCCTCCTGCAGGATTCTGCTTCCACTGTGAACTGATACATGCCAACACAGAAGATTTTTTGAAGTCTCACTTTTAGTTGTATGTTCAGTTCAAGGAGAAATTTCCTCTTCTTCAATTTAACCCATGTTAGATCTAGTATCCTAAATTATAGTCATTTCAGGCTTAGGTTGCTCCACTGAGACAAAATTACATACTTCTCATGCTAGAATGAGAATGGTGGTCACTACCCAAAAAATGCAATTACAATACCCCAAAATCAAACTCACCGTGTGATCAAACTGGTCGGTGACAGAGTTTGGTCACTCTGAGTCCAAGGTAGAGTCTTATTGTACAGAGTTTCTGCTGTGACAATGAAGTGATGAGCGACAATATCAATCACACTCTCGAAACTAGTCTTGTTGGGGAGAAAAGCCAAACTAGAACTTATATTGAATTCATTTAGCAGATCAGAGAAGTTCAGCCTCTTGAGAATGTAGTGACTGGCTTCTAGGATTTCTAGAGCTGACACATTGTTGGCAGAGTTGTTTGCCACTGCTTCCAACAACCTTGCAAAGGCAGCTGCTTCAGTTAGATTCCTTCTGGAGTTTAGGAAACTGTCAAACGCATCCCAGACACTCAAGTAATAACTCCATTTGGTGAGGTTGAAGGCACCTTGGAGTCTCTGCAGCAGGTCGTTCAAGTAGAGCTCATCCTGTACCACACTGAAGAGCACGGACAGGTTATTCCAGCCTGCAGAGCTGTCAGAGAAATTTAGGGAGTTCAGTAC
>VXBL01004610.1:377831-453656 GCA_013400195.1 Aramus guarauna | reverse complement strand
TTTTTTTTTAACTGGAATATTTTTAAATCCATTATAATGTTGTCTTAGTTTACAACATTACCATTGTTTGTTTATCACAGGGTGATATGGTTGTTTTCTTTCCTTACAAGATTGCCATGAAGTATAATAAATATTGGCAAAAAGCTCTGAGATCCTTAGATATAAGAGACTACAGAAGTATACAGATGAAGTGTTAGATAGAGGTGCTGCTCAAGAGTCATATGGAAAGAGAATTTCCCTCCAAGATTGTTCAGAAAGCCACTTCATTAAAACAATTACCCATTTTTCTTTCTATGGGCAATTTTCCAGTAGTTAAACAAACAGTGACAGTATGCAACATCCTCAGCATAGTACAATTAGTATGACGCAGCAAATACCAGAATAAAAATAGATCGTTTCACAGTAGCTAGACAAAGCCTCTAGCCCATGTTCTTTAAAGTGTTGTTCTTGGCACGATGTTATGGTTAACAATTAGTTGTAGCAGCTCCTGAGAAGTTTTCAAAATAGAATCAGGTGATTTCATAAATTTCACCTGAGTTCTCAGAGGAACGTTAGACTCCTTTAGAGTTGAAGTACCTAATCCAGTAATCTAATGAGCAGGGAAAAGCATTTGTGCTGTAAAAATTACTAAATAAGCTACGTGAATCCCAATCAAGTTACTCTTATGTTGCACTGTTATGATTTCACTTGACTGAATAAAAATGCCTTCTCCAGTGTTCATTGACCTCCATGCCTATTAAATCTTTTCATATGCTTGATTGCTAGAGAGCTACACTGTCAAGTACCTTCAGAACGTCTAGAAGAGCTTGCTTGCTTTCCTTTTATCCGTATTCCCTCTCCTTTTAGACATAGCCTTGCTCATTAAATGTAATCTCTTGAGAATAACATTCTGTAAACACTTTGGAAACAAATTGTGTTAATTCCTTGGAAATGTTGTGAAGTATTTTTACTGTGTCTAACTGGGAAAGTGAGAAAAGGTTACTTCAATAATTACACAGCAATTCCTTTCCGTAATTAGTTCACTTAGCTGATTTCTTCTTCCTCTTAACAAGAGTTGCATCGGCTGAATCTCAAATGCCAAGGATTTTCTTTTTGGTAGGAGCTGAGAAAATCTGGACGGTGTCCACAGTACGGAGCCATTGCTGCTAGCTTTCCCTTGCTCGTGGCAGCCCTGTTCCTCTGTGGTTCCATGCTCAGGCCTTTGGAAGTCTGGGATGTTTTCATGATGCTTCAGAATGCTTTCTTAAATATTTTACTGACATGCATCTAACCCAATTTAGGCATCTAAAGGGTAGATATTTGTGTCTGAGTTAATCACTCAGGAGGAGATGTAGACATATTTGCATAATGATTCATTTAACCTAGTTCTCTCTCTTAACATGAAGTGAGCGTAAGTGCCTGAGTCAGACCCAAGTATTTAAAAAATAAACATAAAAAAATAGGTCAGGGAATTCAAACCCTTTTTTTTTTTTTTTACCCTGTTTTGATATCATCGCTCTCAAACTACACAAAGTGGAGATGCGTGATAACAATATTCACATCACCCCAGTTTTGCCCAGGTTTGCCGTAAAAGTTAACTGGGTGATACTCTTCACTCCCCACTGTTGTCAAAAGGGAGAGAGGTACTGCGCCAGAGTGTCATTTAGAGTAAGAAACTGAACTGGAAACAGCCTTTCTCCAAAAGAGGTGTGATTTAGGAAATAAGTTGGTGATAGTAGGTGATAAATGTGCTTAAATATTGCCATGTAGTTACTTATTCTAGTTTATTCAGACTTCTCGTTAGGCTGAAAGTATGCCGAAAGGCCTTTGGAGTGACAGTTGTGCAATGCTAAGTGCGGCACACAGCAGAGAAGGTACACTTGGACAGCTGAAAATAGGCTTTTGTTGATGTATGTGTGTGTGTACGTATTTGCACTATCATTCAAAAATTGTGCCTGTCTGGAAGGAACTTTTAGATGGATTTGGTTATGCTCTTAATTCTGTAGTAGAATGTGGTAGATTTCCACTTGCAAAAGTATTGCTATATTTGTTCCTAAATTCCCCCTGGCCCATAAAAAAAAAATAATTTTTTTTAATGCCTACTGCAGCACAATGAAATTCACAGTTGTAAGTACAGAAAAATGAATGTGTTTAATTTACTTTGAACATTCAGGAACCATTCAATATGGATGTATTAAATGAAAACCAAATATTAACACTGTGGCCATTTGAAAAAGTATTTCTGGGATGGTATGCCTAAAATAAACACAAATGGAGTATAGATTCTTGCATGCTAATGTTGCACACCAGATCTATTTCAGCATTAAAAACTTAATATAATTTATCTTCTTTTTTCCCCTCTGTAAAAACTATGTTAATTCTATTGAAAATAATAAAATTCAATTCCTAGGGCAGAAACAGGATGCAAGATGTTCTGTAGGTAAAACACAGCTCCAAGCATTAGATGCACACTTTTCACTTTAGGTTTAAAAATTTAAATCTTTTTATATTCAGAATAATGAATCTGAGGCTAATTTGGTAACCATGAGGCATAAACACCAAAGACCATATCCTCAAATATCTTCAGTTTATATTTGACACAGAACAATATGTTGGCAGAAATATTTTTAAAAATTGCTGAGAGCGTAAGGGAGGGAAAAAGATCTCTGCATAGATTACACATCCCACTCCATTTTGTATTACTATTGCTCCTCTCTTAGGGCACTGTAATTACTTGGTACGCATTCCAGAGTATATGCCAATTTGTATAGCCTGATACTACCTTCTGATAAACTCTAACACATTTGATCAAGTTCAGCAGGTAGGTGGCAAACCCGGGTTCACTTTTCGTCATGCACAAGAGTGAGTGTAGAAGTCAACTGTAGAGCTCTTTCCGTAGGCGAGGGGTGTAACTATCTGATGTTCTGTGTTCCCGGCGGCCGGCCGAGGAGAGTGCAGTTCATTGGGCTGCTCTCTTCGGCTTATGGATGTGTAAAGAATGCTTTAACCCGACCACTGAAGTATTTTTCCTTCTGAAATAAAGATCTGAGCTGCAGATGGGTTACACTTTTTTTTTTTTTTTCTAAGTGAGCCTTAGAGATTAGTGAAGCAGGGGAGCGATGTAATATTTTGATACTGAGATGTCACAAATCAGCTTCTGCTGATTTATTTTCTCATTTCAAATTTCAAACTTATTTCCCAAATAAAAGCCAATGTTTAAATTCTCTTCCTGAAATGGTTAACATCATAACAGTGTAAATGTGCAGTCACACTTTTCCTATTTCCTAAATTGGTGGTATTATAAAAGTCAAATAAATGTATATTTCCATTTTATGCCTTTCAAAGGAAGTTCAGTACCATTCCAGGATTCAGAGCAGTGAAGCAGTTTGAACTTTATTCTTTTTGATACTGATACAGAGTCCCTAAATGAGAAACTCCAGCCTTTGAAGCCTCTGTTCAGCTCAACCCCATGAAGAGTTTTCTACTTGCACATGCTTTTATGTCAGTTTTCCATGTTGAATCTTCTTTGATAACTGCTTCAGAATGAGAACAAAGATATTACTATGTTCATGTTAGTCACATGTTTGTAAATGATGAGCTGCTGGTGCCAGTGATGGCTTTGTTTTGTGGAGATTAGCCCGTAGTCCATGCTGTCGTGCTGCGTAGCTTGTCCTGAATTTACTCCACTGATTCAGAGCAACACGGTGTAAAGGAGAGAGTTCTGCTCGCACAGCATACCTCAGGGATGGGAGCTGCCTTTGGCTTGCTTTGCAGAGAGCTCAGCAGCAAAATGCAACTTTTGATCTTTAAGCCCAACCATGCTAAACATTTGATTTTTGTCCTGCTTTGCGTGGTGTTTCCAATCGCCTTGCCTTGCTATTTCAGGAGTGTTCCCCGGCTCAGTTTGGGAGGTCGGGGCACTGTGACACTGGCACATTCACTGCAGTCTGCAGCTTCGTCGCTGCCCTTCTCACTGGCTTTCCTCCTCTGGTTTTTGACTGAAGATTTCAGTTAATGCAAAATGACATATGACTAGGGGTGTTAGCAGTAAGAAATACTTCTCCTTTACTAGTGATCTTTGCTCATTGGCTTTCTTTACTTTGGTCATTGAGGTTTCAAATGTGATATGAAAAAAAAAGATGATCAGAATTTTTTCTGTGTGACCAGTTAAAACACTTCCTCACCGCTTTTCTTCATATGAGGCTGCTGGTACTTGCACTTAAGGTCCCATGCTGGATGTACTTCATACTTTTTATTTTAAGTATAAGGTGAATGGAGATCTACATGGTAAAATTCTTCTAGTCATTTCTTCACATAACAAAACTTTGCTAGTTTTCATGTGAGAGTTTTTAGCTCTTTATTTCTGGAATGCTTTGATATCATATTGAAAATGCAGTAAAGTGGTGCTACAATGTGTAAGTAGATAAGCATACTTACATATTACAGGAAAGTCAGTATTGTAAAAATGTAGTGGTTTATTAGAAATACTTTGTCAGTAAATTAGTTGGCATTTTAAAGGAAAAAATAAGAAGAATTAGATATTAAATGCTGAGTCTTTTCAGAGCCCTTAAACTCTGTTTGCTTCTTATTTGTTCTTTTAATGTGATTTTATTAGCATGTAAATTCTAGTTGTTTGTCTTAGTGCATTGATGATCCAGAGTTTCAGATCATTGAGGAACTACTTTTTAAATAAATTTAGATAATTCAGAGAATTTAATTTAAGTTCTTTGAGATTTGATTTGAATTTTTAATTATATAGAGTAGCGTTTTGCTGTGAAAACAGTAAAGTTAAAATGTTATTTTTGCATTAGTCTTATCTCTTCTAATTTTTTTTTTCTTACTGTGCTTTTTGGAATTTTCTGTTTGAGATCTGAAATAAATTAGGTCAAATAGCAATGATCGAGGGTTTGTTTAGCTAAAAATGTGTTAGACTGCGTGCTACCTGCTAAAACTGTTCAAGAGTAGGAATTCTTAAAAAATAATAAATGGGCAATGCTGTAAGAAGTTGCTTATAATAGAATAATACATTTGTCCTCATCATCAGTTTCTTGTGTCGAATGAACAAAAAAGCACCCACCCAGCCAAGGTAAATATCAGATGCCTCATATTAAATATTATGTACATAATAAACACATGTGTGTTTACATTTTTGTTTACTAACAGAAGCTAAGGCACAGTGCTAACATACATACAGCATCTATTTTTTGTTCTTTTGTTTAACATGAGCTGCTATCATCTATTTTTGCTCATATAATAAAAAGAAGTTAATGGTGGAATAACGTTCTCCCTGAGATGTGTTGTCTCTGCTCAAAGAAATTACGAGACAGCTGTGCTAATCTTCACAATTCAGTTTGTGATCTGAAGTGATAAAGTCATTATGTTCAATAAGGCTGTTAGGTTTTATTTAGAACTAATTACTGTCTAAAACTAGCCTAGTATAATTTTAAATTATGACTTTACTAAATATGAAGTCATAATCAATTGAAAAATAAATGGTTTTAAAAATAATTTTTCAACCCTGTTTACTTTTGGTATGTGCCTCAGGGCTTGGTAAGGGCTATGAGAAGGATACCGACTTCCCCAAACTTCATTCACTTTTATTTTAGTAGCATACACAGGACTGGAAGAATCATTCATATGTTTCTTATCTCCTCTAGAAATAAATGCTAAAATTAGGTAACTTACCATTTAACTAACTAAACTTCCAGCTCAGTACCGCTCAGCTAGTGGAGAGGGAAACATACTCCATTGCTATTTTTTAAGTATAGCAGATGCTGCGGTGATTGTATACTCAATCACTGTAGACATTTTTATAATTAATCAATGGTTGTGAAAATTAGTCAATGCTTTTTCATATATTATTAATTGAATGCATTTCCAGTATTACAAAATGAAGCAAACAGCGTATGCTTTTTTAGTGGTATAAGGACGTTGTGTAATGACCTTTCTCCCCAGCAAATAGATTATGTGAAACCAGATTCTTTGCTACCCTACATTTTCCCCCTCACATGGTGGCATGAAAAATAGCAGAATCTGTTAATTTAAGGGAACCATTAATTAAGAGGAGCCTCAGAATGAAATTGAGAAAGTTAAATTCCCTAGTGGGGATAAAAAGTAGCATCTTCTCTGCAGTATGATCTCCCCTAATGTATAGTTGCTGGCTTAGACAGGACATAAGGATGTGATGTCCCTCTGCTCCCCGGGCACTCTTGGTTGCCCTCTGACACTTTGGAGTAGGGCAAATATACTCTTTAAAGTGTTGATGCAGGAAGGTAATAAATCCTTTTATTGAGCTGAAAAGAGAACCCCAGGCTCTAAGGATGGAAGGCAGCATGGGGGGTATGGGGGGGCAGGGCTGACACGTGACGTTTCCGGTCACTGAGGATGAGGTTGGTAGTTGTGTTTCCATATGAAAGGAACTGAGGGCTGTGGAGGGCTGCACTCCTGGGAAGAGAGGGAGTTGCTTTCCTTGGCTTTCTCGCCTGGGAAACTTTTGAATCAATTGGAGATCAGAACAGGTAGAGAATTAAGTGCTGTAACTGGGAAACTGGAGGTTTACGCCAGTGGCAGCACCTATATGTGTTTTATCGAGGTCTCTTACTAGGCTGAGGGAACTATCCTGTTTACTGCTTGCTGTTCCTTGCTTGAAGGGTCAGCATACTGAGGCTACAGTATCTTGTTTTGGATCTTCTTTGGAGAGAGAGCAATTCCTTGAAGAAATTGTCTTGCTGTGGAGCATATTACGTAGAATACCATTCCCAAGATGCTGCTTGTTCCATAGGCTCTCAGTACTTTAAAATGTGAACTAGGTGTAACTGGTGGCATCATACTTGCTAAGTATCTGAAACTAGATCTGCAAAGCTGCCTCAGCAACCTTTCTGGGGTTCTTGACTCCATTGCTGGCTTTGTCATCCTTTTTCTCTGTTTTACTGCTTCTCAAAGTGTAAAGAAAAGAAAGCATTCACTGTGCAAATCCAGCCAAGTCTTTGTCTCTCCCCTCATTTTACTGCTTGGAGTACGTGGACTTTGGAGGGAGCTATGTTTCCCCAGATTTTAAGACTAACAACGGAGTCTGCCTGAACTGAAAGGTTCAGGGGGAATCGGCTGCCATCTACAGTTTGGCATCCAGTTTTGGCACTGACCATTGGTGGAGATGAGCTTGTTTGCAGAGTTTAGGGAACTGTTGTCCTGGCTGTGCCTCCCAGAGCCTGTCTTTCCAGCTGGCCCTGCTGTCGTGCTGGCTGCTGCCAGCTGTGCCGGGGCCATGCTCCACTGCTGGTGCTCTGGTGTGCTGTGCCTTTACTGGCTGCAGTCAGCCAGTCCACGCTTTGTTTGTAGTCCTCTATCTTCCTTGTTCAGCTTTGGCCAGAAACGTAACTGGGTTTGTCACGGGATTTGTGACAAAAGCTTCTTTATCTAGGACAAGTTGATAGCTTCACGCTATGTCCCCACAGCTAAAGAGCTGCTCAGTGGGGCCTAGCTGTGTAGCAGCCTACATCTGAACTATGTTTCTCCTTTATGTGCGTTTGGATCAGTTCTTTATGTTCTGTGTCATGCATCACCTGTCAGTTGGTGCCTTGGGTACTGTGCTTTTTCAACTGGTTAATTCCTTTTCCTGTGAAATAAGTATATAGATGTAAGCAACAGTGTTTTCAGTTGAGGATGTCTATCTTTAAGTGGTACATTTGGACAGTAACACCAGTGTCTTTTGTAGAGTTTTTAGTCTTTGACTGCCTTGAAGACATGCTGTTTACTAGTCAAGTACATAATATTTATCAGTTAAGCTTATTGTTATGGCAGTTACACAGCTCCCTTTTCAAGCCTTCAAAGCACTGCTCGACCTGTTGCCAGCTTCTCCTACCACCTCTCCGTGGTTGAGGAGTCAACATTTGGGATGCTGGTAGGAGCCCTGTCTCAGAGCAGGGACAGGGATTGCACTTTAAGCTGTTTAATATATGCGTGGGATATTGGCAGTTCCTGTTCAGCTGCAGTTTGCAAGGAATCTTAGTGTTACCACCTTTCACCTCCATTGTGTTACTATTAATCCTGTGCTGGTTGTTGTTTGGACCACTAGTTATGGTGTTGCAATTCACAAGCATTTCAGATTTCATAATTTCTTTAGCATATCATTAAATATTTCAAATCATACATTGCCTTTTACTTCTGAAATTACATAGAAACAACCTTGCAGCATTTCATTGTGTCTGTCGTAGCTGATAGACTGTAACTGTATAAGACTGTGTATTCATTGGGGCTGTTTCCTGAGTGTCCCAAACTCCCTTACGGTCTTCAGTGTCATTTTAGGAGATTTGCCTGCTTAAACCTCCAAGATCTATGTTCCCCATTTCTGATACCGGTGATTGCTATATCTGATGTTGGTGATTTCTGGAACTGCAGAATTTGTTTTCTAGAACTATATAAAGTTGAGATAACTTCTTTTTACTTGGAAAATAGTAATATCATAGTGTAAGTATTTATAGATCACTGATCACAACCAAGTAAAATCATGGAAGTTGGCCAAGTACATTTTTAGCATGAAATACTGTTTCATAATTTTAGTTAATTAGCTAAAATAAACATCAGAAAACCTAATGACTAGAAATCACTGTAAGAAGGAGGATTTTGTACTTCTAAGTGGAAACACTACTGAGTGAATTCTCTGCTTGCACAGGCAAAAAGGATTTCTGCTCCAAAAACACGCTGGGAAAATAATGGCATCCTTTGTACTGTGAGAGGCAATATTCTTTATTCTGCTATAAATCTACACTGCCATCAAAAGAGAAGGTCTGGCATCCTTCTTGGTCTGAGCTGGGTCTTCTTGTCCTCTGGCTCATGTTGGTATTTAGGGTTTGGAAGCCCTCACAGTGATCTGGACCATTGAACTGATGCAGTTAAAAAAAAAAAAATGGATCAGAAAAAGTCCATGATGCTGGTGGCAACCAGTGACTCATGTAGAGGTTTAAGGTAATCTTAGTCATCTGAAGGCGTGTGTCCAGTTAAACTCCTGATCTCTGCTTTCTCTGTGAGCAGAGAGAGAAGGAGGCTCCTCCAAATGGGAGCTGTTCCTCCAAATGTTCAACAGTGCAGATGACTAACTTGGATGACTAACCTGACATCTAGCTTTTTTAGGCAGCAACATTTAGATCAGAGCTATGTTGTGTCTCACCCTTTCAGTCCTGATCTTGGCATAGTTTTAATACTTTACTTTCTTGAGGAATTCAAATTTTGACTTTATGAATTTGTAACTCATTCAACTGATCAGCAAGTGACAGAGAAAGGAAATTTGTTAACAGCCTCTCAGAGAAACAGTTTAGAGGAGAAGATAAGTTGTGCTTATTGAACTGTCAATTCTATTCTAGAGATAATTTTGTAAAAACAGTGCTATTTTCTTGCACTGAATATAACTGTATCCCAGCTGAGCTAATTAAAATTAATATTTTGATTAGTGACTACCTAGATATCAGTACTAGGTACTTATATATCAGATTTTGAGAAAAAAAAATGAACTAATGTGGAGTATGCACTCTGCTGTTTCAGTCCACAAGTATGCAATCAGAATGATTTATGAACTGGAAAAGAAAAAAATTAATAATTCATGCTTCAGAGCTATTAATGGATTCCTGTTCTGGAATCTTTGAGCTGGTCATCATTTGTCAATGTTGCATATATTGTTCAGTGTAGAGGAAGTTATTAGTTTATAGTTGAATAAGAGCATATTTTGCCAAGATTTTTTAATACATAATAGCATGTCTAAAGAAAGTTGGCATAGGAAAATTCAAGGAAGATGCAGGTAGCCAGAAACCAATTATTTTTTGAAATCCCACCCAATATGTTGTTAAAGTTTTACTCTCTCTTGCAATTGTACTCTAAAATACTGTCATTCTACCGTAATGGCTTTTGACCATAAGTTATTAGTGCATTTTGTGCCTGTCATTATTCATCACTCCCTAAAAAACTATTTAAAATTAGTGGTTGCATTTTGCAACTGTTTTTTGTGGAATAATAAATACTAATTTAGCAGTAAAGAGAAGACATATAACAGACAGAAAAAGATGTTTCAGCTTTGATATTTGTCCTCAAAATTTTAAAGGCTTAGCACAATGTTAGTAATTAATAGAGAGCCCAAGCATAGGGTACTTACTACATGTTTATCTGCAAATCCAGGTAACAAATTGGTTAATGTTATTTTATTTCTTATTCTTTTAAAATGCCTTAGGAAATAGGCAAAAGAACAGATCCAGGTGAGAGCTTTGCCTAAAATAGGACTAAAATAGGACTTAAATAGGACTAAAATAGGACTTGGGTACCCAAGTCCAAATCACCAGAAAACTTCTGGCATTGACCACTTTTATCGGAGGTTTCTAATACAGTGGGCATTTCTCAGTTTGACTAATAATTCCCCAGGTTCCTACACTGATTTTATTCCACCTTCAAATGTCCCCATTCGTAGCAGCCAGATACGTACCGAAGGTGTGAATCAGAGCCTGAAGGTGCCTGTCTCTCTTCACTCTTTATGTAATGAGCCTACACAGAGTGGTTGTGCTTGTAACTTGGACCTCTCTGTGAAATGCTGTAATTAGATGGGATGAGTCTTGGCTTAAGTATTGCTTCACCTAAATCCTCTGAAGAAGTTCAGTCTACTGCATATGTTCAGAGAATGAACTTACATACCTGTGTAAGAGCAGACCTGTGGCAAAATGGTCTCAGCTGTTGTTTCTTTTTGATTCAGTCAGAGGATGGAGTACCTGTCTTTTTCTCTAGAGCAGTTACCCAAGAACTGGAAGACCTGACTTTCAGCCCAATGGAGTTGAGTTCTCAGTTCCTTACTTGCTATGAAGTAAGCTAAAATGGGGAAGAGGAGAGTGACTCCCAGTTTTGAAGACATGTCATTGTGTCAAAAATAGTCCTGTTAAAAGAATGCGTGAGGCCCTGCTCTGTCTTCTCAAATGACGAGTGCATGCATTTCTTGTATGGGAATCTGTAGTGTGCAACATGACAATGCACGTGAATTTCTAGGTAATGCCATAAAGTTCCCATAGCAAATTGCACACTTAAACAGGATGGAGTATAAAGTGTGAGAAATCTGACTGCCAAGCAAGGGAATTCTGTCTCAAGAGTAGTTTCAGATCTGCAATCTAAATTATAGAGATGACAGGATGACTGACTTTTGAACATTTAATCCCCATTTTATTTCTTGCCTCTTAGAATCATAATCTAATTTAATAGAAGTAGCCCATGCTGTCAGCCAGGAGTCAAGAAGTCAGTCAGTAACTCATGCTTCATGTTAGGCTTTCAGAATAGTACAAACCCTGTCTTACACAGAAAGAAACAGTAAACTTGTATGAAGTTGCCGTCATCTTCACAGGCTTGCCAGGAACACAGGGAACATTCCTGAGCACTTTTGATGCCAAATGCCCTTAACTCTCATTTTCTGCAGAATCAACTATGTGCACATAGTGAATTACAAGCATGCTCAACAACAGAGTGCTGGATGGAAAGCAACGCAGAGAGAGCTGGATCACCAGTTTTCTGTGTCGCTGTTTGGTATGGTGGAGCTGCTTCACCTACCACAGCACAAACGGAAGTTGTAGCCTAATGAAGACACTTAGATGTCTAAATTTAGACATTTAGATTAAAAGTTTAAATGTCATCAGTTAGACAATGTAGATCCTAAGAAATCATATGAATGATTCATCTCTATGGCCTCATTCATATTTAAGATGAAAACAGATAATGTGCTAATTACCGATGAAGGCTGATGTCCACCATGGAAAAGATCCACATAATTAGCAGACACTGAGATTGTGGGTACGATAACATGTGATTGCTCTTCAGTAAGATACTGCAAATAAAACGGCAGTAATAAGGACAACATGATTTCAGTATGTTGCTGCTTTTGAGTGTTTCTAGTGAGAGTGAGCACTCCCCCGTGGTCCCTTAGGGCCTCATGCCAGCCCTGCCCAAAGCCACTTTGGACTTACTGGGTGTTTTCATGCCACCTCCTATGCTTCCTCTCCCACTGCATGAAGTTATGTTACCTCCCTTCTCAAAACACGCTGGCTGTTTTTTATTCTCCTCTCCTGCCTAATTATCTGTATGTCCATTAAAAAGTAAAATAATGGTTTTGTCTCATCTCAGCTTACCATGATCAGTCTTTCTTACTGCTTCTTAAAACTAGGTCCAAGCCATTTTGATCTCTCTTTCTGTACCCCATACTAAATTTTATTGCTGCCTCATGCAGAAAAAATGTCTGTTCAGGAGCAGATGGACAGCAGTCCTATCCCATTATGGGTTTGAAGTTGTTTCTTCACAGCAGAGTCAAGTTCTTTGTGAATGAGAAGAGAAACAGGTGAGTTTTCCAGCCACTGAAAGTGTCAGAGAGGCAGGGACCTCCTATGACATAGTGTTGCTGTAGTGTTTCCTTGTATAAGATGCGTAAGGAAGCACTACTGTCCATTTTACTGTGGCCTGAGACAGAAGCAGTGAGCAACTTCTGGTCCTAAAGAGCTGGGAAAGTAAATGAGGAGAAAACAGGGTGGGATAGGCCTTTGTAGACTAAATACCTTTGTTAGTTGCTTTGGAAAGGTATAGATGGTTGTAAGCGGAAGGATTATTTACGTGATGTGTGTTCTACTGTGTCTGGTGAATGTGATCTTTTTCAGGTGACGAAATCTAGTTCTGCTGACAGGAAAAAGCCAAAGGGCATTTTCCTCAAGGTGCCTTTGTGTTGCTTTACCTGTAACTGAAAAGAGGCTTCCCCACCCCACTGCATCTGCTCTTTGTTACTGTAAAAGTGGCCAACCTATGCCTTTTCAGCCATATGCAGCTCATGGGATAGTTCAGATGTCTCTCCAGCGCTGTGTCTGTCATGGCTAAGACCAAAACAGCTGCGAGGGAGAAGCAAGCCAGCAGGGCTACGGGGGCATCGTTCCACATCATCCTAGAAATGTGTACATCCAGCTTGGCACATCCAAACTGTAAACCTTCTACCTGGAAAACAGTTTTCACCTTCCTGCTGTGCTGTGTCTTGCAGCTTTCAGTTTTTCGTACAGGTGCAGGGAGGTTTACTAGCACTATTCATACTTTGACTATTACCCATGAATAATGTACAAATAACATTTAGCAGATATCAAAGCACTTGGTTCAATACCTCTTCAGACTATTTAGGTAAGACAGAGATGATATAATGCTAATGTAAAGCTATGAAGATAACAAATAGCAATAGAAAGGGTAGGGCTTTTACCTCTTGCTTCTCATAACTGTAATAGAAGGAATAGTCATAGGAAACTACAAATCATCAAACTAAAAATGATGATTAAAAATGATCACCTTTGAAACTAGTGCATAATAAACTGGCGGAACTAAGTGACACAAATACCACTGAGGGAAAAAATAATGAGGGATAAATAATGACTAGTAATGCTGTGTGACATTTATGATCATCAAGCTGAAGATATGGAGGATGGAATTGTTGCAGAACTGTGGCATCGGTTAGCTAATAATGGTTGTGGATCGGAAAGTAGTGCCTGGGAATGAATCAGTAACCATTTGTCCACTTAAGGGTTCTTAAAGACTTCATCTACTGCTCGTTGTAATACAGAATGTGAAATCAGTGAACTTGGACCACAGCCCTATCACATGTGATTATCATTTTTAGGATGACAGAGCATAAGAATGGTCTGGAGAAATAAAGTCCAGAAATGTATGGAAGCAGACACATACTATATGACATGGCAGGATGCCTTGAGGTAGGGAATCTATCCTGAGGAACCACAGGTACCCTCTCTGTCATTTTGGGGGACAGTTAACAGCAGGTGCTGGCTGAATTGTTTCAGTGTTTTCCTAATGCCTGTAGCAGCACTAAGAATTGTGTGCCCTGAGGAAAGGATGTTAGATACAACTGAGCTATGGAGTTCACTACCTGAATCTGGCTGATGAAAGAAGTTGGCAATCTCCTAAACTATTTCATACACCTTATATCCGAGAATGTGAGAAGAACTGTGTGATCTCTGGAGTTTGCTTTGATACGTTTAAGAGTAAGGTGGACTATGCAGGCTTTCTGAGCCCTTTGTTATAGGCAATAAGACTTCATTAAAATCTTTTTTGGAACTGCTGTATCTGCACAATCCATAAATGTTGTTTTCAGTTTTGCCCTTGAAATGTGTCCTCTGCAAAGCTGGCAGCGTGGTTTTTTTCCTGTCAGATACTTAAATGACTTCAGCAATTTTAGACATATAAAGACCTATTCTTTCTAGTAGAATTGTCACAGGAGTGTCTTGCTTTAAGATTCAATTCTCAGAAGGGGCAGACACTGGCTTAAATTTGCAGCTCCAGCAACGGATTTGTAATGCCTGTTTGATGAAAAGAATTTAGCAAACCCAGTCACTGTAGTCTTCAAGAAAAGTACAGCTAGGTGGTCCTCCTGCTTCATTATAGTGAACCAAAAATTATGTGTGAAATTTCTCAAATAAGGACAAAGGACCAAAATATGCAAACTATTTAAATAGAATAAATTACTTGTGGGGGAAAACTTACAGCATTAGCTACACATTGGAAACCCCTGTGTGGCACACCTCCATGTGCTGCAGTCTCCATTTTCACCAGCAGGTAGTATGATGACCTTCAGGAGACCTTTCCAGATCCATCTTGTTTGGGCAATGATAATGGAGGAAGGTGACACATTGCTTTCTATTCTGTTCCACCATTGTTAGATGCTTCTTTCCATAAACAGATTGTCTTTTTAGAATTCTCTGGGTGTGGATATCTTTTTTATTAATCAAAATGAAATTTTAGTCCTTGCTTATTAATAGAACGGTTTGAAAAGGTTTGGCTTTTTTTAATTTATAAATCATAAACCAGATGAAGTACTATATTTCGTTTTCTTTCTTCCCCTACTTCTTTTCCAGGCTAAGTGTCATTCAGTTCAAGATTATTTTCTTTTCCTTAAGAACACTGCAGTGCACCTGTCAGGAAATACATGTGTGTGTGTGTATAAATAATGTATTTCCAGCATACTGTACTGAAAAATAATATGATTTGCCCAAGAAGTGATTTGAGTTGACCTAACTTCTTAGTTGCATCATCATGTATATTGCTGCTTTCCCCAACATTGACTACAACGATATTTACAGAGTGGAATGGGCTGTTGAAACCCTCCGGAAGTTCTCCAGGCCCCCTTGTGATGGGGTGATGGTTACTGCTTGACAACTCAAGGTCTGTGTCAGAGCCAAGGAGCACTAAAAATGCTATGCCATGTGAATGGCCAGTGGCATGTAAGTTGCTGCCGATGCAACTAGTCACATGGATATTTTATTAATCATTGTCCAGATATTCAGAATACTAACTTTGATATTCGGATACGGGAATATAAATACTTGGGTGCGTTCAACTTTGAATGTAAAGTTTAATGTCAATATGGCAAAGCAGTGCTGGCTTGCCTTAAAGGTCTCTGTGCAAAGTGTACCTTATGGAGTTGAGTAAGAGTGGCCTCCTGGGAAATTCTAGTTCCTTTTAACAGGTTAGTAAGGAAATGTCGTCTTGAAGCATCTCTTAAGGTAAAAACGTTTAAGGTAAAAACTTAATTTGAATTTGAAGGAGATTCTTGCAGTAGTGGACAAGCAGTAAAGATTAGATCCAAGCCTATATTTATGCAAGATTTTGTTTCTGACAGTCAGTTTATATTTTTCAGAAAAGATAAGCACTCATCACAGTTCAGCTATTTAAACTAGGGCTTGTGGCCTTTTGGGGATTCTCCTGGTGGGGAAGCTCAGGAAAAATTTAAAGTTAGTAGCTTAATTTTAAGGTTTTGCTAATTAATTTTTACTTTTCTTTCAAAATTCATTTTTACTTCTCTTTCAGAAAAAACCCTGTGGAATTCATTGTCTGAATGCTATTCACAGCTATAGCACCTTCTGACCACCACTGTGTAGATCTTTATGTTATCTTTATGTTTATCTTTATGTTATGACAGCTACTCCTTGCTCGCTGATCTGAATTACAAGGGTGTCGCCTTCATGGCCGTGGTTTCTGTTGAACACACTATGTGATTGTGTACAAAGCCTTTAAAATCTTTCCCATTTCCGTAAGACATGCCTGTTTCTAATTTTTAACTAAAATAGGAATGGCACGAGAGAAGTTTAAATGAAATGGAAACACACCACCACACACACTTAAATGGGTTCTGAACTCCATGCAGAAAAGTATCTTTGCCAGCATGATCAGTGGCAGTTCTGTTCCATGTCATGACAAAATCAGGGCATTTCCTAACTGTGACTCACAGCCCGGTACTACTATGCCAAAAGTAATGCATCACAATTGTACTACTCCAAATAACATCAGTCCTAGAGGAAAAAATTAAAAAATCTCACTAGAAATCTAATCTGCCCTTGTTTCTAGGTGCACAACACGTTTCTGTGCAGTAGGACCCCACAAGAGAGTTCCGTGTAATTGTAGCACAATTTCTATAATTTTCAGTGTTTGTGGTTTATCATGAGCAACCAAAGAAATGCAAATATCATTTCAGATGCAATGCATGTTTAAATTTGCCATTAGATTGTCCATGCTGTTAAATACTTCAAATCTTGTTTTATGAATTAGTTTTGTGTTTTTGCTTTCTAATGAGAGATCAAGTGCTTAGAAAATTTGATGAACAATTGCCTATAACTACAGAAAATCTTCAGTGCATAGAGATGACATTTGTCTTTTCTTGATGTTAAACCCTGTCAGATCATTTTTGTGTCTGACTTCCCAATACGTAAAATGAAAATACTGATCTTTCTCTTTTTTTCTAAAGTGCTTTGATATTGCTGATAGAAAGCACTACATGAAAGCTTGGTTTTAATATTGTTATGTACTCATAAGTCATGGACGGTGAGGTTTGCCAGGTTTGATTATTACTGGGTGATACTCTGCTTCACTCAGAGGATGCTGTAGTCATGATTTTATTTATAAATATTTGTACAGTGGATAATATCAGCCTGCTTTCATTAAGATCTTTTTTTGATTTAATTAGACTAAGACAAAATATATTGACTTCTCTGTGTCACTAATTAAGTTTAAAATACATTAAGAATACTGTTCATGAGCAAAAGTTAGTATTTATTAATGAGCTAGGTGCATTCATGGTAGTGTAGGCCACTTACTGCACATCACTTTTGATACTTTGTTTCTCTGCGGGTGAAAATTCAGAAATCTTAGGTCATTTCTCCAGTGGTACATTTTGCTACCTTAACAAGGATTTCATTATGCTCAGTCTTTTGATTTGTTTGCTGACTTTAGTTCGTTCACTTGTCTTTGATAGACTGGGACTGAGCTACGTTTTTTCCCTTGAGTTTCCTCATGCTTTTGGGTATGTGATACCTGAATTCTGTACATCACTCCACCTGTTTCACAAGGACAGTAAGATCAGAGCTTTGGTGTGTGTAGTTAAATCTGTTTCCCAGATTTCTTAAGCATTTGCTAGATCTCAGTAACAGGTAATTTTTAAATTTTTTAATTTTTTTTTAAAACATCAGATTCCTAATGCTTATTTTATTCCTCCTTTTGCCTGATATAGATAAATTGTACTGATTTAAGAATTCAAAAATCTACAGTAACAAACCTATCAATGAAAGTTATTGAATGAGCACTAAATAAAGTCACTTTGTTCATTGCTAATAGTAAACATTCAGGGCATGACTGCTTTTTTTAGTTCACCTTTTTGTTAAAACAGATAAAGGTTATTTTCATCTCTAGCATTTGCTGGCTGATCACTGTGTTCCATGTCAGAGAGAGGCTTGAATAATCTCTTTGAAGGCAGTATTGAGGCAGAGAATTAGCATTCTCTCCAGCTGGACTCCACTGCACACAGGTTGATTTCTCATTTGTCGTGGCAGCGTTTTCATTAGGTCAGCTGAAAAACTGCCCTTCTCTCCTTCAGAATGCAAAACGAACAGGGAATAGAGCAAAATGAAATTATAGAAATAAATGTTAGATAATGTATGTCAATTAACTATGAAAGTGTTGACATTTAATCTGAAGTTTTAATAATTTGTACGTGAATACATGAAAACATTTTAGACACGTTGAACATTCTTATGTTTAAATGAGGATGGTGCGTGACTTACCAGTTTTGAATAAGACTGCTCTCACTGCACCAAATTTAAGCTTTACTTCTAATCATGCGGAACCGAAATGCAAATGGTTGAGTTCAGAGATTCTAAACATGATTTTTCAAGCGTACCTGCTGATGGAGATGCTCCCTTTATTTTGTAAACTGTGTGCTGTAGCTAACTTTTCCTTATGTCTTCCAAGCCTAGACTTCTTACCGTTGAGATTTGTATTACAGTTTATCTTAGCTCCTTCAGTTTTGAAAGAGTGTCTTAAGAGTTGTTTCTCACTAAAATAGTAGAGCTGTTGGTCCCAAATACTCTCTCAGTATCTCTAAATAATTTGAGAGTCACGATGTCTGTTACGTACAATGCCTATGCTTTCAACAGTTATTGTTCTTCAGCTCTTTAGAAATGCAGGAAAGAACAGTGTGTACATGCGTATATATAGAGAGAGATACACGCACATGTGCATATATATCTGTCTATAGCAATATATATCTATTTCCTTTGGAGGTGCATCTTTTAACCTATCTTCTTGAAGCCAGAAGGGAAAAGTCTCATATAGTTAACAATTAAAATTCACTTTGGACAATAAGCAAACCCTATTTTGATAAGATCATACAGAAAAGTAAATAATAAAACTGTAGTATTTCCTGGCACAACAGTAAACTATTGCAAAATACTGACTTCGCTCAGATGTTTTATATAAAATAGCAATACCACAATTCTGGGTTATTTTAATTAAAAACATGACTAAAATATGAATAAGGTTGCAAAAATGTGTCCCTCTGAATATGAAACTGATAATATCCTTATTTAGCCAATCTACACTTAAAGAATTCAGTTAGAATATGCTGTTTCATTAATTTTGTTAGTGTTTTGTTTTGAAAATAATTACTGCACATGCAGAAAAAAGTATACAGGAGCATAAGAAGAATAGATGACTAGAAGATGAGCTAGAATAAGAAATATACAGTGTGTTTTAATTTATATAGAAAGAGTTCTCATACAATTAATTTGTCTCACTATCAAGCTAATCTTTCCAGTGCTTCCTGAGATGTTATTTTCAGTAAAACAATTACTTGCTAGAAATTCAATAAAGTAATATTTTTCCATTGTTGTTAGAAAAAAAAAATAATCTTGGTCTAATCTGTGCCTTGGACTTGTTCAAACAAAACCAGATCTCTACCACATGCTGGATTTTAATAGCATAAATACTTCAGACTTCTAAATTACATAAATAGTGCAGACAGTTGTCAGCCTTGGAAATAACCCTTACATGCAGCTGGTGGATATGAAGAAGTTGTTTATTTTGGGTGCTACAATCCCTATAATGGAGAAAAAATTACTGTTTTGCTGTCCTATTTTTATGTTGCTGATCAATTCTCTTTGCACAGTAAAAATATGATTCAGTTTCAGATTTACAATAGGTTTTGATCAGTCTCTTCAAGACCAAAAGGAAAAGTTCTCTGCTGTTACTATTTCATTCTTGGGAGTCAGCTACATGGTTTTAATATTCTTGCCCTTTATTTAATTTTGATTTGGGATCATACCAAAACAGATGCCCCAACAGTGTAAGATTCAGTGTTTGAGACTGAAAATTCACCTGGCTGCACAACACTTGGCCTTTGCTGCCAGCTACTTCTGCCCTTGCTGTGACAGCAGCACTGGAAGTGGGGACCGAGAGCTGCCATGGAAAACTTCAAAAGACCCTGTGTTCTTTCCTTCCTCGTGAGAGAAACAACTCTGACAGCGATAATACGCTTCTATGTAAAAAAAGCTACCTTAGAGGTGTGCAAGATCTGCTGTTCTGGTGTTACTCTGGAGTGAAACTCAAGCATCCTTTGCTGTCCTTGGTGAAGCTTTATGTGTGCTTAGATTTAAGTATTTGCTTCTCTTACCTATGCCATCTGAGGAAGTTATCTGTCTCCTGTGTACAAATATGTGAAGAATTCATAATTTTACAGTAATAAAATGTGTAATTATATGTTTTAAATATGTTGTTCATAAGATACCAGAGGCTTTGCATTTAATAAGAGTCTATTCTAAAGCCGGCTGTCTTCCCCAAGTCATTTCTCAGGTGAGAAGCACCACCTCCAGCTGTGGGGGAAGCAGACCCCAGGGCCTGCAATCAGTGCCCGTGTTTGACTATCTACGATGTAAAACCTCGTAATTCTGGAACTGGTTGAATGCCGTTTGGTTCTTCATCACCGAAGAAATGACTGCACCAGCAGTTACAAAGGAAAACCTATTGAATGACAGGCTTTTGCTATCTAGAAAAAGAAAGAAAAATGGCTGGCCATTGTATCTTTTCACCATAAATTACCGTTTACACTTTCCTGAGGTCTCCAAAGGACAGGTTATTGTAAAGACCTTTTGGACCATATTAAAATGGAAGAGTATCTTTATTTTTTTTTTGAGCCAACTAAGTCATTGGGCTTTATGTTTCCAGGTGTTGTCAAAGAGTATGTTTGGCTGCAAGTCATGTTCCAGACTGTGGCTTTTGTGAATGCTGAGACTAGTAAACAATCAAATACTCCAGCCACATAGAGAAGATTGAAACAGGACTGAAAAGAAGGTCTGAGACATGAATTCCCAAAGAGCTTAAGGAATGCTTTAGCTAAGGTTCACTGGATTTTCTTTTGGCAGGCAATAACCAACTATCACTTTTAAAGCCTTGTATGTAAAGAAAAAATACGTTAGAAACACAGAAATGGCTTTGATTTTATGCAGTTTTGTGTGTACGTATATGCTTTTTCATGTTTAAAATGCTTAGTGATGACTGATCATCGCACAGTTTCTGGGGGTTTTCTTTCCTTTTGAAAACATAGCCTTCAGTGTGTTTTGTAGACTACAGAAATATTATGTGAATACTGTGTAAAATTCAAATACAGCAGCACTACAGTCCCAAGATTCATACAGCTGAACAGTGCTGGGCTGCTATGTGTAATTTGACTGATATTTTTCTTCTCATTTTCCGTCTTATATTTCTCTTTTCATTTTGGTTTGACACGTTAAAGCTATACAAGATAGCATGGTGTCATTTATATTTGCAGGCTGTGTAGTCCAAGTATTTCTTGATTATTTTGAATCCTTCAGCATGCGTGTGTTAGCCTTGTTCAAGGACTTGACATCTAGTAGCTTTTCATGGAATAGGATGGTTTACAGAAATTCATACCAACACGTTTGTGTGCTTTTTTCAGTTGTTCATGCTTCCCGCCCCCTTCTTCAGTGCACTCAGGAAGAAGAATGAAACACCAAATATAGGCAAAACTCTCTATATGGAAAATATAGCGTGTGATGCAGTGAGAGAGAAATTTTCCATTTAAAGGCATAACTGGGATAAATGGTGTTCTGAAAACCAAGTATAGTATTTTAAATGAGCTGGCTTTTTTTCTAAAATGCAATAGAAATTACCAAAACCAAAGCAAATGATAGATAATACTAAATAATGGAAACTTTATAGCAATGTCATATGAGAAGGTAGGAAAATGGAAGCAGTCGCAATTGTGAAAGATTTGACTTGATACAAATAACCTTTCTCACTAAGACAGATTCTTCACTTTTAAGCATGGCATCATTTACATGTTTTTTTCTGCTGTTTTGCATGGTTTTCTTCTTTCTTCTTTCTTTTTTTTTNTTTTTTTTTTTTTTTTTTTTTTTTTTTTTTTTAATAAAACCAGTATTTTAATATCGTTCTTCTAATACAACTGGTACATCTTAGGGCATTACTTGTCACTGAGTGACAGAAGTAGCATTGCAAGAGTTATCTGGTGAGGAGGGCAGTAGGCTGCAAATGCAGAGATGATGCCATTCTGACCCGCACCACAGCCTCGGTATGCAACTTCAGACATGCTAGTTTAGTTCAGTTCCTATGTGTAAATATATCACTTCCTATATATATAAATGATATATAATGGTTTAAGACACATAATGGATGAGGTATGTTCTGTTTATTCCTTGCTTGAAGACAAGATTTAAAACAATGATTGTATAGTATGTTGTATACTTATAATTTGTGTATACTGACTAGATGCCCATTAGGATGAGGGTGAACACTACTGTTCAGAGATGACTTTATGACAGTCATCTGCAGTGGAACACTTTGAGATACTTATATACAGCTATACTGTCCAAGTAAATCAACCCCTTTGAGAAACAGCGTGCATATGTTAGCTTGGCATGGTGCTATGCCAAGCCAGCTATACCAAGTCTATGATTTAAGCTATTGTTTCTATATATTCTGCACTGAGATAAGCACTCGCAGAGCTGTAGTAGCCTGTGGGGAGCTAGCAGAACTGGCACGGACAACGTTCTGCATCCTGACATTTTCATTTACTCTTAAGGCACTGGTGGAACCTGGTTCATACATGAAGAACTGGTTGAGTTAGGCTGCCTATGTTAGGCAGTCCATTTAGTGTACATACCCAATCTGGATGGCATGACCATGCTTTTCTGTTACAGTATGGTAAAGGAGCTTGGATACTGTGCTAAGTGATTTATCAGTGATCTGGACTATGTGTTGTAGTAGACTCTGCTGTACGCGCCATGGCAAGAGATGTGAAAATGATCCCTGCCCTGCTGGTCTTATGGCGCAACAGAGGGGTAGCAAGGGAGGTGGAAGGGGCTGTGGTGTGGAAGCAGGGCATGAGTTGGCAAATGTGATGCCAGATCTTCCTATAGACTATACTGAGTGTCCTAAGGAGATATCATACTCACACCACAAAAGTATAAAAAGAAAGGGAGGGAAAATAAATTTGTGTGGAAGGGAATTAAGCTGGACACTGGAGGAGTCTAAAACGGTGCTTGTAGCAGAGAAGGAATAGTTGTAAAAGTAGTCTAGATTTATGCTGCCTATCTTTCTTTTCTGCTACTTTATTTTTGTTCAGTACAATACAAAATTAATCACAGATCAACATTTTACTTGTCCTTAAAGCTTGCACTCTGTAGAATAATTTTAAAAAGCACAGATTTTTAAAAGGGTGCACTAATATCAATATGCATTTATTACTCCCCCTGTTGAGGGCCAGAATCACTCATTTCTAGACATACATTTTTAATAAATGCAGCTGATAATATAGGAGATAAAAGTCAGAGTAAGTCTGTAAGTAGGTAGGAGATGGATATATTTCCAAAGTCTATCTAGAAGATATAAAATAAAGCAGACATTTTCAACTGTATTATGTACCTGTGATAATGTCAAATAACTCAGCAATGTCCTTTTAAAAAGACCATTTCTACACTGCCATGTTCAATAAGATATAAGTTTTTTCCATGAGTCGGAATGCTGACAACTCTGTCAGAAACACGTATCCTCAAAATGACTGTGAATTTATTAGGCACGATACATTAGAAATATACCTATTTTTGTGTAAACAAATGTTTGCTACCATATGCAGTGGTCCACAGCAATCTAAGTCCAGAATGAATCATGTAACCAATTTTACCCTGCAGTTGCACCACAGTTGGTTCTGGCCATGGTGAAGACAAGAAGCACCAGCAATGATTTCCATCCCGTCTTCACAGACCTGGCAGATGGACTTTAATGCTGAGCAGGCCTGGAAACAAAATATTTTTTGTGAATTGGCCAAACCAAACATTTGCCCATGGATTTCCAGAATCCACAAATTCAGTTGGCAGCGGCAGCTCTCCCTTCAGTGCTGATGATGCTTGGAGTATCTTGTATGCCTTACAATGTACAAAGTATGCACTGTGCCTCCTTTCAGTGCTCTGGCCTGAGTAGACTCCACCAGATGTGTATAGTTGTATACAGCTATTGCTAGTAATGTGCAACAGGGGTGTCCTTGGAGGCATCTTGGTTTGAGTGGGCGTTACTGCATTGCCTGAGTTGTCTAGCTCTTACAAGTAGGATGCTGTTCTCTAGACACAGTGACACAAGATGCTGGAGCCTTGTAGAAAACAAGATGGTTATAATGGATATTTCTTAGAGTTTGCATTAATTAGAAAAGGTTCTCCTTTAGTAAGAAGGGTAACAAAAAATTCAGTTTCTCCTTCAGTTAGTCTTTGCATAAATTCAGTTTGCTGTCCTTTTATTCTTTAGAAGTCCTTTTATAACCAAACTGACAGGTAGTATTTTTGGATTATGTTGTCAGAATGGAAAGTATAATATTTACTTTGATGAACAATCAGAAATAAAAGCATATTAATAAATAACAAGTGTTGCAAGTGTTGATGAGCCCCCCATCTCCCTCCACCAGGGTTTTTTTTTGCAGAAATGGATGATAACTGTCACATTATTATGTAGAATCTCATTACAGCAAAGTATGTCTTCAGATAAACTGTACATTGCAGATTTAAATGAAAAGATGTGGAAAAAATGACAGATATTAAACAATGGCTTTGCTTCTTAAAGCTATGTAGGCTTCCTCTACCTTAATAGAGGAAAATAAAAACAAAAAGAGTGGAAATAAATTTTCCTCCATTTCAAGATGAAAGTACATACACAGGCCAATTGCTTAAATTGTTTCTGCTGTTAAAGAGCATATGAAGGTTAATCCTGGAGCCTCGAGCAGCCTGTGGATCCCAGCAGGTCGTACAGGTCACTCTAGGTGAGAAACCAATAGTGTGAAGTGCCATAAGCTGATGATTCTTTCCTTCCTCCTTGCCTCTCCCAGGCTTGCTGATGTGCTTTGAAAAAATGACAGCATGGTCCAGTGGACATCATTTTTATGTGTGCATTCATCTGTACTGACAGCGAGGAGCCAAGCATCGTTTTCATCGTGTAATTTCAAAGTATTTAATATCAATGGAGAAAAAGTAAATCTCCTCTAGCTCACATTCTCATTCCTGTAGGCTCTGGTGTAGTTGTACTGTAATAAAACTGTCATACAACTGCCAGAACCAGCCCTGCGATTCAGCCTGTTCACATGCATGATGTATATTTCATCAGGGCTAGTTTGGGCAATGTTATAAAATGTTGTGCTATAAAAAAGCTTGTCATTGTGGAAGCACAAGATAACCGTAGGAGTGCTGGAGTAGCACTTGCTACTCTAGAGGGCAACTGAAAATAGTTCAAACACCAAAGAGTTAGGTCCCACTTTGATGTGAAAGGGGAGTGGTGGCAGAAGGACCTCAATCCCTCAAGTGTGATTCAGCATCACTGTGTTCGTGTTTATATTTAACGTGATTTGGGACTTGGTGTCGTGTGTGTGTGTGTCTCTCTCCCTTAGTGGATCTGGCTGGCTGACAGCGCCTGCAAAAGTCGGTGTCATCGTCCCTCTGGGGAGGCACCGGCACTGCCTGTCTCCAGTGCACAGTGTCCCATATCAGCTTCTGCTGAAATTTCCAGGGAAAGCTGCGCCTCCTGGTATCCTGGGCTTTTCTTCCTCTCCATGTGCTAGAAAGGATTTAGAAATGTGGTAACTGCCCTGGGGTCTTTATAAGCCATCCTCACCATGTTGTAAGTTCATTCGTATTAGTTCATTTATTTTACACTCAAGTTGTTATTGATTTATTGAGCTGCTATGTAAATAAAAGTCTTTATGTGAGGGGAGATGTTATGCTGTCGACATCTGCTACAAGCTGGGCTTTGTGATTTATGCCAGAGTCCTGGGAGTACTTCAGCTGGGGAGGGTTTGGAAAAGCAGCTATTGAACAAGAAACTAAAGGAAACTTTAGCATTTTTTTATCTACATCAGAAATACAGTTTTCAACTCTTGTCTGTCAAAATTCAGAGATGGGTAGTGCATTCTTATTTAGAATATTGACAATTCCTTTATAACAATGAATATTGTGCTATGCTGGCTGTATTCTTGTTATTATATATTCCCAGTATTCATGGGGGTTTTTTGCAAGGTAGTGTGGTCTAAAATAGGAAGCTTTCTTCAGCAATCTACAAACTGATGGAGCAGTCAAAGAAGATGGAGAGCAATCATTCTTGTAGGCAATACTGAGGACAAATTACATTCTCAGTCTCTGGTGACAAGTAAGCATCTGTTTTTTCCTTTGTATTAAGAGACGTTACAAGGTGACAGGAGACATCAGTGCTCCTTTAATAAAAATGCTGTTAAAAAGCACTGATGACCTTCCTCCTAGATTCTGCTTTCTCCACTTGGCATTCAGTGATGCTGCATAAACCAGTTTATTTCAAATGCCTCCACAAACAGAAGCAAAACATACAGCCAAACTTACCATAAAATGATCACAGAATCATAGAATGGTTTGGGTTGGAACGGACCTCAAAGATCATCTAGTTCCAACCCCCCTGCCATGGGCAGGGACACCCTCCACTAGACCAGGTTGCCCAAAGCCTCATCCAACCTGGTCTTGAACACTTCCAGGGAGGGGGCATCCACAGCTTCTCTGGGCACATCTACAACCTCTCTGGGTAGATGTGAAAATAAGTGAGGATCCACAGAGTAAGTAGACATTACAGTTTCAAGTAGTTTTTATTGACTTTATGTTGACATTGTGTCTTCTTTTACTCAGGAAAGAAATAGCTTCTCCTAGTATCTCTGGAAAATATTCAGGGAAAGTCCCATGGTTAATAAATGAGAAAAATGGCATAGCAGTTTCCAGTCCTTCAGTTTGAAGATACATGGTAGAAAATTTGTCTTGCAAAGTAAATAGTAGCAAAAGTAAAACAAACAAAAAAAATCACTGAAAGGGATGTTTTTCAAATGTGTTTTTCGGGATGAGAAAAGAAAATACTGAAATATTTCTCACCAAGACTCATCTGCCTTACCTTCTGATTTTCTTTTTAGTGAGGAAAAGTAGATTTTGTTTTTTATTTAATTCAAATTCTAAGGTTTCAAACTAAAATTCTTTGAGCTGAAACTGTTATATTTGTATATGTTTAACCTTGGGGAGGAGTTAAAATGCAGACTGTTATGTATCTCTTGGATGGCCAAGAGACTGCAATTAAAAGGTGTGATAAATAATTCAGCATGTCAGGGGAACTCAGTAAGAGCATTTGCTATACATTTCTGTAAAACACAGGAGACTTTATGTACAATTTTTTGACAGTTCAAACTGGCAGCTAAGCCAGTTAAACACTCTGCAGTTAGAGCATTCAAGAAGACACTGCTGCAAAAACGTATATTGTTCCTCAGTGTTTATGGATGCTTTCAGATGTTTAGCTAGATCTGTCAAGAATGCAGTACAGTTCAACTCCCATCTACAGCTATGATCTCTCAATAGGGATTTTCAAGACAGACTTTGGTATAAGCAATGTTTGAGGTGAGGAAAAAAAGGAAAAAGAGTTTTTGAGAGTAAAGTGACTTTAGAAAAGTCTTCAGATAATTTCCTTTATCAATTCCAAATCAGTCATGATGAGCATAAGAAATTCTGAATTGGAGCAGAATGAATTTTGGATTAGAAAACCAAAGAGGAATATGATGGCTCTAGCAACACCACCAATGGCTATCTTTCATGTGCTCAGGGGCCATTTAGCACCTTAACCAGTTGTCAGGCCACGTAGTATGGTGTTGTAGGCAACTGCATTGTAGGGGAGCAGAAAAGAAAATGACCCATGTAATGGAGACCCTTAATCATTGTTAAGTGGATGGGCGGGCTGGAAGTAACTGTCAGTAGGCTGTGGTGTATCAGGACTAAATAGCTTTGACTCATCACTGACCCTGCTAGACTAATAAGTGCTGATTTGCTGGTAGGATGCACACCTTGATTTTTTAGGAAATCAACATGTATTTTTCCTTTACCTAGGATTATGCAAAATGCTGAGACTCTGTGCTTTTGCAGCTCTGCTTTAAAGCTTAAAGCAGTTGACTGCCTGGAATACTGGACCTTATCTGCTACTCAATCTCATCTAAAGCATCAAACAGAGCTAAAATACCTAACTTTAGAATATCAGTTTCCTATCCAGGTAACAAACTGCTTAGTGGATTTTGTAATCTGAAAGTAAACCCGTAATTTTGAAATAGCTTTGGTTATGAAGGATGAAACTTCTTTTGGAATCTAAGCAATAATAATGTTGATTATAGTATTACGTAGAAGATCACAAGTTCAGGATTTCCATCTTAAGGATGCAGAAGCAGCAGAGTCAATAACAAAATGATTGTGATCCTAAAAGAATGAGAATTCATGAAATACTAATGTTTTTCTTGGATGACATTGCATACACAGAACTGAGCTCCAGATTTTGTGATGTGTCAGTTGAAAGTGATTGTAGCATTTTAGTCTCTTGCTGTGTTTTTGTTGGTTCCCAGCTGTCCTAGAGTCTCACTTACTTGAATAGACTTAACTGTGAAAAAAATCTATTAAAAGAATTCCTAGTTTGAATATACCTTACTTTTAGCAATGAATCTGTCACCTTGTCCATCTGAATTGCAGCAGGTTTTTTCTCCTATTTGTTTTCTGCTAAGCGTAGCTTTCTGGGCAATTAGCTAATTATGTGAATTTCAGAAGTGTAGTTTTCTTCCTAGGGAACACTGTGGTCTAGCAAAATGAGTTTCTGGTCAGGATTCTCTTAAAACTGGACTGGGTAGTCATGGGAGTTGGGGAGGTGTTTCCCTCCCTAATTTTCCAAGCTTTAAAAAGAAAATGCACAGCAGAAGTTAGATTTGAGAAAAATATGACCTACTGGGTTTGATTGTTGAGGTTTCCTTAATAAAAAAGTAAATAAAAAATAAAAGAACAAGCAGATTGGTCCACTCGAGTGAATGGAAAACAGCCTTTTTGGGGAGTTGGCCAGCCTTCTCTGTAATCTTTGTTAATGAATTGGAATATAAACCCTTAAAAGTATAGTCAACCTCTTTTTTCATCAAAAGTACATAGTTGCAGGAAGCAGATCAGAAAAGAAAACAAAAAAAAAAAATTCTGAAACAGCAACCCTAAAAATACGTAAGCCGAGACACGTTGACAGTCTGTGCAGATCTTGCTATGTCGGTCCTGTAGCAGACACTTTCTTATAGACACTACTTTGCAGACCATTTTGATCTTCCAGAAGTTCTCATCCACATAAAATCCTCATCATCTTCATTAATGGTTTATTGCCTCCCCACACCCCCTGCAGATAGTTAAATTTTTGTTACAGCAAATTACTTCTATAGGGTACTCAGTGGAGTAGTTGATACTGTCAATATGTAGCATACACGATAAATTCCCTTCCTAACGCTTTAATTTACTGACTGTCAAAAAGCTGTTACATCTCAAAACTCATTGTCCAAGTGGAAAATTTATGTTTTTGCAATGTGGTTGGTGCTACTTGTTAAGGGCAATGAAACAAAACATTGCAAAATTTATGACATTTTGTTTTTTCATCACCTGATTTATTTTGGAGAATTACCTTGTAAACAAAAGATGTAAGAAATTAATTTCTAGTCTAGCAATGAGGGATCTGAAATAGAATGGAGGAACAAGTTCTCATTTGCAGTAAATATGATATCCTGGCTGTGGAGAAGATTTCTTCCAGCGTATCCGTTGTGCAAAGGGGCTTCAGTGTGAATAATGTTGAGTAACACTTTAAATATTGAAGCAATTCACTTAATTTTTGGGAAATATAAATATGTATCAAAGTTCATCGATCTCTAGAACATGAGCCATTTATAATTTTCTTTTTCTAAAGCTGTTTTTGGCTTTTAGCCTACTAACTTGTGCAGTATTGCCAGATTTCATTAGCCATCTACTTAGGTCAGGTCAAAGCTTCCAGGAGGTGTGAAAGTTTACCAAGCAAGGCTCAGCCAGCAGTGAGGCACAACTCAGCCTTGACACAAACAGAATTGGAGTTTGACAGTAGTGTAAAGGGAGATATGTTGTCTTTTGGTGGCATTAAAAGTGAAATGATAACTTTCCTTTAAAGTCATTGTGTCTGATGTAACCTTTGATTTTGAAGCTTGGCCTTAATTGTAACCGTATGGCTGACATGTATGCTCCTGAGAGGAAAAATGCAGAATCAAATGATAAATCAAATTTAGATGTTGCACAACATATAATCCATCAGCTTTGCAACACATAACAAACATACACTTCCTGCTTTCAAGGGACCCTGCTGGGGAGGGAGAGATTCAAAGCACCACACTTGAGAGAGCAAGAGTTTCCTAAGCAGTGTGCATCTCTTCTGGTAGTACTTTTGTGACATGGAAAGATGAATGAACTTCTCTGAGTTCTTAAAACAACCTAGAAGGATGTGGTCACTGACGAGGTCACAGATTGGAAGTACAATTAGTACAGAAGACTGTTTCCAGTTTGATCAGTGGAAATTTTATCAGTGTTTTCAGAGCAGAGTTTGGCTACTACTTTGTGACGTCTTACGGATCCCAGATGGAGAAGTGATTTCTTTATTGGCACAGGCTTTCTAGAAATAACTAGACAAGTGATTGAGAATCTTGTAACTTATAAATAGCATCACATAATGAAACCAGCATTTATTTTTCCTAATTTCTATTTTTTATGAGATTGAAGTACCAGAAGACTCTTTGAGACTTATTAGAGCCATAGAAAGGCACTTGAATATCTGTAGCAAAGACTGGAATAGAGGCCAGGAGTTTAATTTTCTCCCTGTCACGGAGAATAAGTAAGATCTGACCTCCTCAGAGGTAGGAGGGAATTGGTTTAGTAAAAGGGACTGTCTCAACAATCTTCTCTGTGGAAGAGGAGATGCATTTACTGAGTTTGATGAACTCCTAAGGCAGAGGGGAAGGAAGGTCTTTGGCCCAGGAGGAGTCTGTCCTACAGGAGCTGCTGGTATGAGCCAGCCAAACCAAGGTACGGCGCTCTCTCTGAGAGAGCTCCTTTCTTGTCAGGTGCTGCAGAAGCCATGGAGTCCACGGTGGTAGTGACTAGGATGGGTCTGAGGATGCCTTACAGCACCAAACAGGTCCTCTCTTCAGTAGGGGGGCACAATCTGCTGTAGGCTTGTCTGTCTTCCCTCCTTTCTTCTGACATAAGAGTAAGTTTTCTTGGGATGCAGGTCTTTTTTTATCAGAAAATAAAATTAATATTCAGTAGTGATTTATTGTTTGTTCCTCCTTATTTTGTATTCCCTTATCCTTACTAAGAGAAGAAAGGATGGAAAGCAAAGTGAAGGTAAATACTGGTTTTGTAACCTGGTAGATGTCAGAAAGTTCTCGGGGTTTTAAACTGGCTTTCTTCCCTCATATGGGCACCCATAGTGCTGTCAACAAAGTAATGCCTGTCAAGGGCTGTCAACAAAGTAAAATGGATGAGACAGAGGACAAAGCCAGGTTGGTAATCAGTTGTGGTTAATTGGTATAATTAATAAACTTGCTTCTGAAAGCAGTCAGAAGATATCTCCCTTGTGAGGGATGAGAGCGAGCTAGAAGCCAGTTATTCTCTCATTTGCTTTATAAGAATTTTCTTAATGTTTTGCAATTCACAGGCTAGAAAATACCCATTTGTTGTTACCAGAATTGTTTGTGTGCTCTGTATGTGGTACACACACAAACAAGCTACCGCACTACTCTGTGCTTTCATTCCTTCCTACCCATCATCTCCCTGTTTAGGTTTCATCTGACTGTAAAATCTGGGGAGACTGAGCCCTGCTCTTTGAAATGTCTCAGGCTGTGCTGGATCCAGGTTCCATGGCTCGCTGGCAGCTGCAGCAGTGGAGTTGTAGTTGTCCACGTCTGGACAGAGGGAAACACCTCACCTCCTGTTATGCACTGGCAGAGCAAGCAGCAGCCATGCAGTGTGGGACCATTTGCACGCACAAGAGGAACATCTAACTATTTGAGCTGTGTTTTCCATTCAAACAGCTATTCCGTATCTTCTGGATCAGGAAAAAAAGAGCCACAGGCTGGGTGGGAGCATCCCACAGGCTGAGCCGTGATGTGCTGCGTGACATGATACAGATAGCTTGATGGAGCCCCGGTCTCACTGCGCTGTCTGTGATCTGACATAATGTACACAGTGTTAATCTGGAAGGCTCTCTTAGTGTTCTCCTAACAATCCTAATCTCATTTTCCATGTCATGAGGGCTCATTTATATCCCTGAGAGATTATCTTGCTTTTCTTCCAGTACCTCAAGGGGGCCTACAAGAAAGTTGGAGAGGGACTGTTTACAAGGGCATGGAGTGATAGGACAAGGGGTAATGGCTTTAAGCTGAAGGAGGGTAGGTTTAGAGTAGGTATTAGAAAGGAATTCTTCACTGTGAGGGTGGTGAGGCACTGGAACAGGTTGCTCAGAGAAGTTGTGGATGCCCCCTCCCTGGAAGTGTTCAAGGCCAGGTTGGATGGGGCTTTGGGCAACCTGGTCTAATGGAGGGTGTCCCTGCCCATGGCAGGGGGATTGGAACTAGATGATCTTTGAGGTCCCTTCCAAACTAAACCAGACTAAGATTCTATGATTCCCTGTCAGTTAAGGTCATCCAAAATCCTAAAATTCAATCCTTTGTTTTTGCCAGTGGAGAAATCTTTTTATTGTGAGTCATAGAAATGTGAAACAGATGATCAGAACTTCAGCACCGTTAGCCTCCCACATTTACTGTCGTATAGTTAAGTTAATAATGCTTACATTGTCAGCCCTCTCACTCCCCTCCAGTTTGGGGAAATTGTAACAGTGGCTGTGAGCTCTGAAGAAAAAGAAAAGATGCTTTCTGTCTGCCTTGGACTTTTCTTTTTCATCTATACCCACTAAAATGTTGCCTTCCTTTGAGGCAGGCAGGTCTAAAGTTACATAGCGCTATCTAGTTTATCCTGGGGCATGGGTCAGTCTCTTCAGCAGAGAATTATTCTAGATCTTATGTTTTTATTACTAAGCCAATCATCAGTCCACAGCTATACAGATTAAGATACATATTTTGATACTTTTACTGTATTGCTTCAGACTACTGTGTAGGTCTGATCTGGCTGCATGCCTAATGTATGGATAGGTTTCTTATAACTTTCAGGTTTTAAGCCCAGGAGGGAGGCTTAATAGAAAAATGAGGAGACAGACTGTTAGGGATGCCATGGTAAACAGTTAACATTTTCTGGGTCTAAAATGCCAATTCTGCCAAACCATGTGAAATGATACGTACTGGTTTTACAGAGGAGACTTTGGTTCACTAGGCACCAAGATAAAATCATTAAATCTTTCATCATGGAATATGAGCTGGTATCTCAGAAACTGGGCACTAAGGAAAGAAAGGATGTGTTTAGTATTCATGACATTTTAGACTTAGTGGAAATATTCTTTATTTTGTGGTATTTTTAACATCAAAAATTGCCTCTGTGGAAGGGCAGTTTGATCAGGGAGCATGAAATGGAACAGAAATGAATTCAGATTGAATCCAACCCAAGTGATCAGTATCTTAACAGGATGAATATCTGACATTTAGAGATGGTAGTTCATGTGACAGGAATTGATGATTTAGTTCAGTGTTCAATGGACTAATTTTACATAAAATAATATTTTCATTAATTGATTCATTTCAGAGAAGTGAAAAACAGTGGTAAATTGGCCTTATTAACCCAAGAGAAGCTGATTTACCCTGGCTATATGTAAATGTGAGATTTACATTAGTAGCTTGGCAAAGAAGGGGTTTGCCTGACATGCAAAGGGGTTTATTAGTATCTAGTTTTCCAGACAAATATTTAATGAAAAAAATAATCCTGCATACTGTTTAGCCTGTTTTTAAGGAAATGAGACTTAGGTCATTGTACTGAGCTCTCACCTATTGTGCAATTTCTAATTCAAGCTTGATAAGGGGCTGGAATTTTCCAAAATGACTGCAACTGGCCCCAGTAAGGAGGAGGGTTGCCTCGGTGGTTACCTGTTCTGCCGGGAGTACGCACACCTGCGGTCCTGGCTACACTTCGTCTGGATCTTGAGCAAGTTGTATGGCAGGTCATGGGGACAGTCTAAGTGGAGGGTAGTTTACAGAATGCGGAGATCAGTTGTAGGTGCCCTGGGATGGTGTATGATCCTGCGGGGCAGTAGAAGGAGCTGGACGTCTTACTAAGGCAGTGCAGACAGGCAAAGTTGTAGGACACACAGAGGTAAGGCTTCTTCAGTCATCTACTCGTGCAGCAACTTGCGTTGCTCTACAGGCATTGAAAGAAATGCAAAGAAAAGATTTGCCAGGTATTTTCTCTTTTGCTATGCACAGTTGAGTTGTTAAGCAATGTGGAAACACAAGTCAAATATAAAGAAGGGTATTTACTTGCTAGTACAGCTAGAAATATTCATTTTCCTGTCCTTTTTTTACAGGTACTTTTTTCTTAATAAAGATGATAAATTTCTTAGCAATATTTCACAAATAAAAATTAAGTACCTTTAATGTATCATGCTTTTAGAAGTTCTGTTCTGTGCCATGCACAATAAATAAAGACTAATACCCAAATACTTCCTTTTTTTTAAAGTTATGTTATTACATGCCATTTGAACAGTAGTACTTTTACTCCTGGGGCTTGATACTTGTGGTAGTGGTATTTTGAATATCCCATCTGATTTTATCAGAGAAACAAATCAGTACCTTGCAGACTGCAGAATTATTAGCGACGTTTCTTTTTGTCTTCCACTTTGAGTTATCGGACTGATTATTTATCATCCTGCTACCTGGCAGAAAGTTTAAGGCAATCCTACTCCATTTATATCCAAGGCATGACTAAAAATTGTTTGGTTGTTCCCAATGAGCAGATATAATGTACTTTCTCATTTCATAAGTAGGGCTAAATCCAGATCTCTTCTTACTTTTTGAGCATGCACTGACTAGCTGAAAATCCTGTAATGAAGAATTGCATCATTCATTTAATTGGTGTTCTGCATGATAGAAACAAGGGCAGATGCAACTCCTTGCTCTCCCCAGTAAATCCAGGCATGTGGAACATACTTTGAAGATGTGACAGTTTTATGTTTGCTGGAGTAGAAATGAATTGCTCTTTCTAGACCAGATGAATTAGAGTTTAGAAGGTAATGCAGACTGCCTCTGAAGCCCAGAAGTCAGCAATCAGAAAACTTAAATGATGTAGAACTCGTAATTTTCTGCAATCTTTCTTTCTATTGATTCGACAGATAATTAAATCTGAACCTTTTGGCAGTTCTCGGAACATTTTCATCAAATTGTACAGCAATGGATTGAAGGTCTCCATGTCCAGAGGTGAACAGGGTTTTTATCATAACTCTGCCTGAGCGGGTTGAATATGCTTTGCTAACATTATTCTCGAAGGTAAATGGTGATTTCTTTCTTTTACTAACAGAAATATTTTACAGGTCTTTGACAAACCCAAACTTGGAGGCTCATGATAAATCATTTGAGCTTGGTCCACTCCAGCAAATGTTTTTGATTTGATGCTTTTTGTTTCGGCAAATGCTTCTATTGCAGCATTTTTTCAAACTGTCAGATTATCTTTCCGAGTAAATATAATAGTGGTACAATACATGAGAATGAGGGAGTCAGCAAACATTTGATTTTTTCCACTTCCTGACATATTTTCTCTGATATAAGAAAGCACTTTTCATATCTAGCCTTAACTGAGCTAGCAATTGCTCTGGTCAATGGTGAAGAACACCCTTTGTAATGAATACTGGAAATACCACCCTGAGCTGCGATACCTCACTGAAATACCACCTAATTCCGTATTGATGTGCACTTACAATAGCGTACACTAGTATACAAGGTGTTTGCACTTCTCTGGCTGTTACTGCTTATGCGAATGAGATCCATTTGTTCCCACAAGTCTGAGTCATTTGGGGTTGGGACCAAACCCAGATACAGCTAGAACAGGGATACCCCGCAAAATCTGCTGCGTCTGATGTATAAGGTATAGGCAAAGTCCATGTGCTGGCCAAACGTGCTCCCTGGATCACTGAAATCCAGTCACTAATGATCTAGTTTTGTCCTTCAGTGAACAGGCAGTTTAAAGGTGCACAAATATCTGTAAAGTCAGAGCTTGAAAAAAAATCACTTAGCTGTGAATGGCATAGAAGGAACTTCTTGATGTTGACTGTGGAATAAAATTTACTAATTCATTCAAAACATTGATTGCCATTTAAACATCCCCATCTTTTTAGAGAAGCTTATTTAATTGCCCAACTGTCAATAAATGGTATGTAGGTGGTGAGGGTAGCTAGAAAATAGGTGATTTTCTTGGTTTTCTGATGTTTAATCAGCATTAAAGTGATGTAGAAATGAGGGGGTTGCAGTTTAGAGGACTGCTAACCTGTTCCCCACTAAGGCATTTGCTGGAATGCTACGTCTCACAGACAGGCAGTTACAAAAAGACTTTTCATATTTTCTAGTGCTGTAGCGTGTGGTAGGATGGTGACACAACATTGCCAAAGTTTATGTTATCACCTGGTTTCTGGAAGAACACTAGCAAAACCAGCTTGAAGATTCTCTAGAAGAAGGGGTGGTTTAATCAAAAAGAAGCAACTTTTTCTGTGTGTCTTTGTCAAATAGCAAGCATCTTTGTTTTTCCTCTTTTTTTTAACCTTTTTTTATATTTATAGCAACAGAAATTCGTATGTATATTTAGCTTGCCACAGGCAGATCTTTTTGGCCTTGCCAGAATTGATTTCTCGCTCACATAAAGAATGGTTTATGAAGGAGGTTTTGAACAGAATTTCATACTCTCTGCTGGGTAACATCATTGCCTGACAGTGGTAAGTTAGAGATTTCCTAATACATGGAGAAGATCTCCTGCTGTATTTTTTTGGACTAGACAATATACTGTTCAAATGCAAATTGTGTATATTATTTTAATAATGATAATATTTTAATATATTGGAAATCCTCTTAGCAACACTACAGCTAAAGTAATTGTAGAACAATGATATAAAATTAATGATTTTCTATTGGAAGCGGAGGCATTATCTATGTGCTGTTTGTATAGGCTCAGTTTCTGAACAAAGACTAAATAAGATCCCAGTCCTACAGGATTACTTGCATGAATAGAGTTCCTTATATGTAAATCTTTTCAGGATAAGAGCCTTTGTAATTTCTAGGGCAGGAACCATATCTGTCTCCCTGCTTTGTGATGCACCTCCAGTGTGAATGCATAACTAATAACACTCAATTTTAATTCCTTGCGAAAGCAGTGACTCCAGCTCTGGCCGTGAGTTAAATCAGAACAAATGGGGAACAAGCATTGCAGAAGCTCTTAGCACATTGGTAGTGTTCTCTTTTGCTCTGTTAAGTTGCCTTGTTTACAGCCTGGGTTTGTAATGGACTAGCCTGTAGAAAGGCAAGAGCTCACATCTCCACTGCTCACAGATCTAGCTTCCCCTGTTTGCTGGCCTCAGTGTCTAATGAAGCAGCCTGTAGCTAGTAGAAGAGGATGAGAGGTTGATGTGATTAACCAAAGCAATTTTTAAAACTGCTTAACCTCATAACTGAGTGGTGGCAGCTGGAAGTGTAGGTTTTCCTGTCTGGTGCAGTAGCTCTGATCAACGCAGGGCTCTGGTGCTCAGCCTGGGGCTGCAGGTGTTGTGGTCCTGTTAGAGGAAGAGAGGAGCTAAGAGTTTCTTTTTAGCCTAACTAAAGTCTTAACTTCTAATCAACATACAGCTGTTACGTTAGTCCAGCTCCATCCTTACAGTCAATAATGCAGTTAAGACGAGGACTTTGTAGTACCTGTTCCCCTCTGGTGTTACACTCAGCCTTGCAGCATCCTCTGGGTCTGCAGGCTGGTGGTGTCAGTACTTCTCAAGAACTGGAGGGGCGGATGAGTGAGGTTATGAGGAACTGTTAGCACACCGGCACTAGGATGAGTTTCATGCTAACGGTGGGTCTCTGTTACTACCTCCTCATAAATCCATCTGGAGATTTCTAGCACAGTTGGCTTACTTGCACTTTCTTCCTTGATTCTCGGTTCCACACTACACTTGTTTTTCTGTTTGCTACCACTAGAACTGTTTTTACCTGACTCATTCCTTTACACTGTGATTTGTATTTGCAGGCTGATGCCTCTGCTGTGCTACACTTTGGTTTTATTCTAGGGTTGTAGATAGTTTTGTGATTTTTCCATGATCCTACAGTTAATAGTGTATGCAAAAGTTCAGGGTTTTTTGGGTGTTTTTTGTAATCCTTGGAAATGGGAAGGAAATTTGGAATGAAAGAGCTTTCTGAATATTGAGCTTGCATATGGTTAACTGAATTTTTTTATACCAGTGCAGAGTTTCCTGTCAATGGACCTTTTTAAAAAAAAATGAATCTAAGCCTGGCTTCCAGCAATTGAGCTTAGTTAGGTTAACATCACAGCTTAAGAAAAGCTAGTGTGAGTTTTAATAGCCCCAGCCTGAAGAAGACTTGATGGTGAAGTCCTCTGCCCAGCAGGCGTACTAAACAATTTTTCTAAGAGGGCTTTGAACCAACTTCCTTCTACTCCATGCAACTGTGACAGACTGCAGAGCCAGGAAACGCAAAGGCACCAGATGAGTTTCGGGAATCTCTCCTGGTGGTAGCCTGTGTTTTGTGTTAGCTGAGAGGGAGCCAGTACCCAGTCCTCTCTGTCATCTTAAGGATCCATCCAAACTAGGGCTTGTCCATGGTAAATAGATACAAATCAAATGGGTGCGGTACGGGTTGCCTGGGGGAAGGTGAGGTGGGCACCCTTGGCTCTGTGTCTGCATCACAAACTTAGGTGGAAGAAATTAAGCTTAGATCAGGGTTTTTCTTGTTGGTTTATGACGCTGATGTAAAGCTCATTCTGGAGTAAAGAGTAGAAGTGACCTCCTGGTTTCCAGAGTTGAAAGATCACAACTTAAATGTCACATTTGTTCACTTTTACTGCTGATCATTTTAGTCAAAATACCCACTATGCTGTTCTTGCTTGTTAGAGATGGATACTATACAGATGGTAGCTGGAAAATGCTTACCAAGGCAAGCAGTCTATTCCCTTGCTCATGCAAATTTTCCCCAGTCAAGTAATAAAGTACACATTAAAACTTCAGTCATCACCCTTCTAAAAATGTCTTTGTTAAAATAAGCTCGCTGATGATTTACATGAACAATAGGTTTAATAAATCATAATTTGTGTGCCAGGTTATATTTCTAGATTTGGTAAGCTCATCCTTACAGTTATTTGTGTGTTTTTCTTCTAAATTTGTTCTTTTTTTCTTTCTTTTTTTTTTTTTTAATTTACTTTCTGAGTGCTGATTCTTAAAGTTTCTCTCTTCAACAGTGATTGCACAAAAATTTAAAATTGTATCCATTAAAAGAAAGTAAGTTTGTTAGCGTACCAAACAATACTTATAGCTCTACTTAAAGTTTCTTAAAGAAATACTGGTTTTAAAGTTATGATTGGTGAAATGGAAATAATTTCGATATTCTCAGAATTGGACATACCAGTTGACCAACTGGTTTCTTTTTCTTGGTATGCGGTTTTTGGTTTTTTTTTTTCATAAAAATTTTGCATCTCTTAGACCTCCTGTCCCTTTTCAGAGAAAAGAAGCCCTGATTGCACTGTGACTATGTCAGCAAAAGTATACGTATGTATGGGAATAACTTGTTAGGCATATGCATATGACTTCTAGCAGCTTCAAGTTTTCTGATTTGAAATAATACACCCTTTAATCAAGAACATTAGCAGATTATGCCTTAGGCTCTTGAACAACTGATAAGTTTGAGCAACTGATTTTTGAAACTTTCAGGAAAAATCTTCTGAATTAAAGAAGTACTTCCTTTTTCTGACTTTTTTTTTTTAACTGATGACAATAGTCAGTTTACAAGCACACATTTACTTAAATGAAGGGGGGATTAAGTACAAGGGGTTGCATAAGACAGACTAGTGTGCATATTAAATAGATTACCAAAATGCTATTTCAAACATTTTAGAAGATTGTGTGGGTATTTAAAGGTTGAAGAGAAGATTTTCTAAGAAACAGAAGTTTCTAGAACTTCCTAGAAAAGCTGAATGAGGCCTTTGGAAGCCGACTTGTTAAATTTCCAACTTTGCTGACCTCTCCGACTTGCCTGTTTTTCTGGAAGAGTCACCGCTTGCTTGTTCCAAACAAAACCTCCATACAATAAATCTTGCCGTCAGTGAAATCATTTGCCGCCTGATTTCCTTTGGCAGGGCCAAGAGACTCTCTTCATGTTCCTGTTCTTCCTCAGCAAATTCTAAATTTGCCCTTTAAGACATGCAGCCTTCATGGGGGAGTATTGCAAAAATTTTTTTGACTTTTTATGACAGATGGGTGTATTACTGTTACAAATTCACTAGCCTTCAGGAAAAAAAAACAACTAAATTCAGATAGAAAAAATGAACATATGATAAATTACTTGCAAAAATACTATGTTAGAAGAAGATAAGCAGAGCAAGGCACTTAGGAGTTAGAAAGCACCTGTTGTGGTTACCGGTGCAATGAGAGTGAGTAGACAGAAATGTTCTCCAGCAGGCCAAGGTTCTGCTCCTCTGCAGGAGCTGTGCCTCCTTCCCCTGGAAAGTCAGAGGAGCTCCCCCAGAGGTGACTGTACTGGGGAAGGAGGAGAGAGGAGGTGGCCCAGTGCGTGGGGTGATGGTTTAGGCAAGGTGTGCCCCATTGGCTTGTTTCGTCTCCAGCCCCAGCACTTCCAGACTGCTGCCTGTCTGTCCTGCTTCTGGAGCCAGGGTTGGGCTGGGAGAGGGCGCTGATGGGTTTGCAGCCTTGCAGTCTGGTGGGGAAACCTGCTTTGGGTTTTCCAGTGCTACTTCTGTAGCATTCCTGGAAAAATCACGAACAGTAGGAATTTGGTAATTTGGTAATTTTTTTTCTTTTATATGAGGAAAGTGTTTGCTAAAGCAGCCCCCTGACATCTGATTTAAAAAAAAAAAAAAAAAAAAGGAAGAAGAAAAGGAAAGAAAACGAAAGGATGACAAAGGAATAAGGTCTGAGCGTGCATTGCAAATTGCTTAAAGGATGGGAATTAAAGTTAGACAGCTGATGTAAAATTCAATTAGTGTCTAAACCAACCATTTAATTTATAATTTTCCAGCAATGTGAGATGAATTTATGTATGCCTTTGACTGGTGTCTTTTGCGTGTGGCACCCATGATTTTTCAGGTGTATCTTTGACATTACTACCCAAACTGTAACTTAAGAGGACAAATAAAAGGAAGATTTCTGAAATACTGCTCTGTTTCTGTTTTCAAACCACAAAGCTAGTGTTTTGTACCATTTTTGTGTTGGTCGTATCTTCTGTATTGTACTGGAGCTATATTGTTTGTAGCACTATGAAACTGTTCTTGCTTATTTTTTGTGTAGGACAAGGAATACGCATTCTGGGTTCTGTTCTTTAGTGATGCCTAGACAGGGCAAGAATTTATTTTACCTTTTTTTTTTGAAAGATATGGAAGAACTTTTATCCATTTTTGAATACAGCTTCCTGTTGACTGTAATTTTTGAGCTTTTTGTTAGCTTCGTTTTCTATAAGTGGTAAGAACAAGTTGAACTTTCTAGCTATTATGATAACAGCCTACAGAAAGAGCTCAGCTATATATTCTTTTTTTTGCAGTTTTCAAGCGGAGTTTTTGGTGAAGGACTTGTGGGAAAGGCCATATGTGTTGGAACATGAAAACAGATACTTAAAAGGATTAGGTGAAAATGCAGAGGAAGGCTTTATGGAAAAGAGGCAAATTATCACTAACAGCTTTGACAAAAGCTAGTAGAAAAATATCAGAAGTCCTTACTGTTCCAAGTCAGAGCTTAAATCTGAATACAATTTATGCTTTTAGAGATGCTTCGTCTAATGGTTGGTACTAAGGTACTAGCGTATTGATTTTCAATTGAAACTTAATATTTCTAGATAGATAATAGCTTTGTATCTCTTTGGAGCTTGGAAAATCTAAGTTCCTTGACATGCACAAAAAGCATCGCATGCTGTAGTCTCATCCAGAAGCCATTCCTAAGTAGATAATACATATACAGGTATCTTTCTGATACAAACAAATCTGTCATCGTTCAGTTTGGTAAAGTTCTCATTTTCCTCATGTTTCTTTTCCGTGGCTGATGTTTTACATGACATGCTCCTCCTATAGTGTCGTCTGCAATGAATTTGTAGATAGAGCAAGTATTACAAAAAAAGCTTTTCTCTGAATGGAGGTTAATTTCTAATCACCCTTTTTGCCATTTCTATGCACGTCCAGTGCCTGGTGCTGAACTGACGGGTCCTTCTGATTAGCAAAGACTGAAAGTGGCTTTTTCAAGAGCTACTCGTGATGGCTTAGGCATTATTGAGTTCAGCAGCAGTCTTTCTCCATCACACCTTTCTCTCTTGCCTCATACTGTGATTGAGGCTGAAGAAGTGAATTTAGATTTGCAAAGATCTATAAATTTTCATGTATGGAAATTCAAGCAAATTACTTAATAATCTTTTACAGCCCACTGCGAAGGGGAAAAGTGGGATAAAGTTGAAAAAAAAGCTTCTGCCTGTCTTCATTAAGTTATGAGCTGAAATAATCAAATCACATTTTCATAACACCTGATGCAATATTGTCTGCCTGTTCTCATAAAATGAAAAAATTGGGTGAAAGTGCCACGGCTTTCCCAGCTGACTCAGTGGTTCAATTCAGGTACCAATAGATACAAATAATGACACTTCCAGTGCCATTGCGTAAGTGTGAAAGAGGAGCATACTGTGAAGGTTCCCAGAGTCATCTGTGGAAGATGGCTTATTTTGTCACCGGGAGTGAATCCTGCTGTGGCATCTCCTTCCATGCGCTGTGCCCGCGGCAGGCAGGGAGGTGCTTTGCACGGAGTCGCTGGAGCAGTGCGAGCTGCCACCCAGGAGCAAGACAGGACATCCCCCGGGACATCGCTGAACTCCAGGCGTGGGTATTGCCTGGCCACGTTCAAACTGCCGGTACTTGTGTGGTTTGTTGAAAGGGTTTCTTTAATCAGTGTCAACAAGTTCTCTTTCTAGAGGATAAAAGAGAGAAAAATACTCCGCTTATAGGCCTGTCTCTCTCTTATTTGTGGGCTGCAGGCCTACAGAGCTCTTTCACTTTTAGACCTCTCTGAATCTGTGTTTGGTTTTACTGGTGTGGTTTTTTCTCTCTCATTTAAGTCATGTAGAGTACAGCAGAGCAAGAATCCTTCATCCCATTTCCTATATTCTCTCCATAAGCATCCAGTGCTTACCATTCTCCAGGTCAATGTACCAAGCTAGAAGGACTTCTCCTTTCACCCTGTGTCTGTGTGGACTGTATTCTTCAGCAGATTAGTTTCAAAATCATGAGGAAAGATTTATATTCTGTTTCAAACTTGCAAGGATTAACATATTTAATTTTCAGCTTTCCAAGCTATTCTTGGGTATTTCATCTTTTTCCCATGATAACAGCACCGTTCCAGTTTTGTTTTAAATGAAACGACACAGTTCTATGCCTCATAGTTTTTTCTGTAGTCCCCCTGCATTTCACACTTGGAAAATGCATCTCTGGTTCCCTAATGTCTATAGTGTGCCTTTTAATTTAGCAACTGTCTTGGTTTGATGGGCTTTTCCATAATACATAGGTTACTAAAGGTAGAGTTAAAACTTTCAAGGTGAAATACTCACAAATGGTGGAATAGTACTATCCAGAGTTACTGATGAAAGGGAAGGAAGGTGTTAACAGCTACTGCAGTTTACCTCTAACCAAGTGTTGCCCTGTTGAGGATGAAATTAATGTCTGTTGATTTCTTTAACCTTTTTTGCTTCCTATATTGCACAGCAGTTGTAAGCTTCAGTTGAAAAAAATGAATGTAAAGCTATTAACAACAAGTGCAGACTTTGGTGTAACACAAATGGATCTTGGAAAATAACGTATAGAAAGTTATAGAAAGACTATGATATAGTTAGGGTATTACACTGAATATGGTAGGGATTGGTACTCAAGCCTTTACTTTAGAAAAATACATTGCTAACTGAGGGACTTTAATGAGAAATTGGCATTCTTTAAGCGCTTGTAATTTCAGACAACCATTCAGAACCTTGAGGTTGTCTTTTTCTGTGTTCTAGTTTATTTTCTACCCCAGCTAATAAATGATAAAGCAAACATGTAAACTTTCCTATTAGGAGTTGGAAAAATGACAGAATATATTGCGTTATCCTGGTGATGTACTCAATAACGTATTACTCCAAGAACTTCCTACTTGAGAGAAATGTGTTGCTTGAAAACCAGTTCTCAGAATTACTATGGCTTATGACCATGCCAATATATATTCAGCAAGGGAGTGAATAGAGACTAAAATTTAGGCATGACAAACTGAGTCCTTTTGGGTATGTGGCTCTGTAAGATTAGTTTGAATTATTTTTCTTCACACTCTCAGGAGTAGTTGACAAGGAAGTAAAAACAAAAGGAATGATCTTTATAGATGGGGAATATTCTGACACTCTGTCCAAGTCAGCAGCAGCAAAAGGATTAAACTGCAATGTCTTAATGTGCACTTACTTTATAAGAAGGAGAAGGGATGAGCCTGGAAGGACAGTCGTCATCTTTCTTCTCCTCTCAGCATAGTGAAATCGTAGAGTATTAGAATCTTAGTCTGGTTTGGGTTCAAAGGGACCTCAAAGATCATCTAGTTCCAACCCCCCTGCCATGGGTAGGGACATCCCCCACTAGACCAGGTTGCCCAAAGCCCCATCCAACCTGGCCTTGAATACTTCCAGGCACGGGGCATCCGCAACCTCTCTGGAAAACCTGCTCCAGTGCCTCACTACCCTCACAGTGAAAAATTTCTTTCTAATTTATAATCTAAATCTACCCTCCTTCAGCTTAAGGCAGTTACCCCTTGTCCTATCACTTGTAAACAGTCCCTCTCCACCATTTTTTTAGGCCCCCTTGAGGTACTGGAAGGCTGCTGTGAGGTGTCCCTGGAGCCTTCTCTTCCCCATGCTGAACAACCCCAACTCGCTCAGCCTGTCTTCATAGGAGAGGTGTTTCAGCCCTCTGATCATCTTCATGGCCCTCCTCTGGACTCTCTCCAACAGCTCCATGCCTTTCTTATGCTGAGGGTCCCCTAGAGCTGGATGCAGTACTCCAGGTGGGGTCTCATGAGAGTAGAGTACAGAGGCAGTCACCTCCCTTGACCTGCTGGTGATGCTGCTTTTGATGCAGCCCAAAATATGGTTGGCTTTCTGGGCTGCAAGTGCATATTGCCAGCTCGTGTTGAGCTTCTTGTCCACCAGCACCCCCAAAGTCCTTCTCCTCAGGGCTGCTGTCAATCCATTCTCCGCCCAGCCTGTAGTCGTGCTTGGGATTGTGCCAACTCACGTGCAGGACCTTGCACTTGGACTTGTTGAACTTCATGTGATTCACACGGGCTCACGTCTCAAGCCTGTCAAGGTCCCTCTGGATGCCATCACTTCCCTCCAGTGTGTGGACTGCACCACACAGCTTGGTGTGGTTGGCAGACTTGCTGAGGGTGCACTCGATCCCACTGTCCATGTCACTGACAAAGATGTTAAAGAGTGCCGGTCCCAATACCGACCCATGAGGAATGTCACTCATTGTTGTGACATGAAACTTCCAGATATGAGGTGCCACGAGAAAGTTGTGTCTCTTTATATAGACATGGAGTGTGTGGAAAGGAGTAGAATTACAGAACTTAATGAAGCCTTATGTGAAATTACATTTCTGATCTTGTAAATGGTCATCAAATCACTGAAGGCAGATCAGACTTTGCATTGCAGTACATCAGAGCACAAGAGAAACAGAGCAGCGCACATGATGACTAAGCTACCTACAAAGTAGTATAGCTTTGGAGCCTGAGTGCTTGGGTCTTTTATGTCACCCATGGAATTGGCATTGGACCTTATATTTCTGAAAAATTCCTTACCTCACATTCACATACTTAAACCATCGTCCATTTGGCTATTAACACAACTTAAAAACCCTTTACATAATAGGGATGAACTACAGTTACAAAAGGAAATACAGGCATGTGAGTGAGCTGGAAATCTCTTAGTTTACGTAGCCAACTTCTGAAGTCAGTACTCCATTTTGTATGATGTGTTTGGGTGGTGCTAGATCTTGGAATCTAGCAATCTTGAAAAATTGCAAGGAGTGCCAGTGTATTGTAGTTACTACCTTGGATCCACTGATCCAAACATGTAGTGGATATTACACCCAAACTGCTAAGAGGGGAAAAGGAGATTTGGGGATAGTTTGATAGAATCTGCAGCTGTGCAGATCGGAGAAGATTTGGGAAGAAGAAATCAAGGCAGAAGCTGAGTAAAGATTTTTGAATCATTCTGGAAGGGCATGCCAAAATTTGCTGGATGGAGACAAGTATAAGGAGGGATCAGAAGAGATGCTATAAAGGGAAGAATGAAACGTGTTAGAGAAAGCAGGAGTTTGGAGTATTCCAGCAAGTATCTGAGCAGGCATCACTGTAATTTACTGCAGGGGAGAGCTCTAGTTATATATATCACAAGTTTTTGTGATATTAATGACTTTAAAACTAGCTAAATGTGCACCTAAGCTTATTTTTAAAGGCGGTCTCTCATAGCTTGTATATCAAGTAATGAGGAAAATTAAAACCACACAAGCTCACGCTGCTGTTAAGGTTTAATTTTGGTAGGATTTTATTAATATGTCTTATCTTTATGCCAGAAAGTGACTAATTGGAAACCCACATGTTTATGAATTGCAGGAAACATCTGGGAAAAGCTGATTATAAGAGAATGTTTTGAAAGTATGCATAACAAGTTCTAACAGAACTGGTAATTGAAACATTGAGAGTTGAGCAAACAACTGAACCGTATCTTTATTCAATTCTAGATACTGCCTCTGGATCTGCATTGAAAAAGACTCCACCTTGTTAGAGGTTGGTGACTTTTCTTTTTTCAGTTCTTACATCCAGTTTTAAAGTAATTATTTATTACCATGTTTAAGTAATGAAGTGAAAGATATGAGCTTCTTATTAGCAAATGATTAGTCCCAGTGCAATGGAAAAAGTGGTAAAAACATTGTTAATTCAGAAATTTATGCTGAACTGATGCACAGAAGCAGTGTTGTGCTTTTGACCTCATCAGCGTGATTAGTTTTTATATGTTAGATATATTGAAATATAACATTTTAGCATTAGGTGTACCAGCAAGGTTTTTTGATTCAAATACTTCTGTGATTTAAATTGATATTTGATATGTATATCCATCAGTTCCTGTTTGAAGGTTGGAATAGTCTATACTTCTGAGATAGTATCTGCCATGAAAGCCACACCAAATGAGCTTTTTGTATATGTAATACCGAGGCCTAGGATCTGATCTGTATTTTCCTTGACAATTCAGAGCTGACCTTCTGGGTTCTACAATGTGTATACGTTTGAAACATGTAAGGTGGTATCCAGTGATCAGGTCAGAGCAGGCTAAAGCCCTTCCTGACCTGGCTCTGTAGATACATACTGTTGGGCAACTGGAAGCCATAGCTCAGTGATGACTGTATGCACTGTATGAATGTGGACTAACCATGAGGTACCTATAAAGTCATGTTGCACTGCAGTAAGCAACATTACATGCTTCTGATGAAGCTAGTCTGGTAGGATGGACAGTTGAAATAGCAGTGGCAGCTCAGCTGTGCACAGTGATTTCTAATCTGTCTAGCTGCATATAGGAATATGCTTAGATTTCATTAGGGTATGTAGGCATTATTTTTTTCCCCTGAGGATCACTTAAAGATTGCATTAAGTTCATGTATATTCCTAAGACTATCATTCAAGTAAGAACATAAACAAGAGCCATTTTAGTACAATTTTGGAAACAGTTTTCAGTATATGGTTTGCAATGCTTGAAGTGAAATCCATTATTCTGTTGTAGAACAGGACCAGAGGAAGTCACAGCTCCTAATGGCAGAACACGGTTCCTTGGCTTAAAGTTATTTAGCACGGACATGTTTAACTTCTGTGTCTTTTACCTTCTATATAACTTCTTTAATTTTCTGCTGCTGGACAAGGAATGCACCAGCTCAGAGTAGTGCAATACAATAATGAATACTGTAGGTACCTACGTCTAGCCAAAGTCCTTCTGGGAGTCTGAACATTGGTGGCTTCGGCTGATATATCGACAAACTGTGTTGTCGAGTATTTGTGTAGTACGGAACCCAAGGGATCTGTACTATATACGCAACATTAATTCTTATGCATTGTGGGTTTTTTTTGTGAAATACCTCCTTGCATTTCTGTGTTACATACAACTTCAGTTAATTTTAATTTAATGAACAAATGAATGTAGATCAGACTTAATTTTGTAGTCAGTTAGCTAACCTGTCTGAAAAAATAGCCCCACATATATCTTTTTACTGTTTAATTTATTCTTATAGAGTAAAATATTTGTCTGTCTGTTTCATCTCTTTCCAAATTACAATGACATGACTTTTTGTATACTGTATTGTTTAGTGCTGAAGTGGCATATGTTGTAGGCATATTTTTGGTATAAATATTTTCTACCCTTAGAAATACTGTTTTTCAGATAATGTCTTTGGAATGAATGTCTTTGATTTATCCCATAATCTCTGGAGACAGCTAAGTCTTCTGTTCAGCTGATTTTATTTATATTCTGGAAAGCTGATTTCTACACTAACAAAGACATAAGTGCAGCTTATTAATAGTTATTTGTGATTCCAGTTGCCTGATCAGACTTCCTGGAAGTTTGTGGGTGTCTTTCCATTTGGATGACAAGTATGGGATAGAGCTCCCTTACACCTTACTGCATATGGGATACTATTGCACTGTGCTTAGCGTCGTACCAGACTGTAATAGTTCTGGTCCTTACACAAACTGTTCTTAGGCTGCTACTGTGATTTACAGGTATAAGTGTAGTTTCTTATCAGGCAGATCTGACAGAGCAAGTAGCTGGCCTTGTGTGGCAATGCAGGAAGAGAGCGTTCTTCTCAAACCTGTAGCAATGCACACTGCTGCAAGCAGACTTTCCTAGCGGTTCTGTCCTCTACACTTATAAATGCACCTTATTATATCTGTTTTACCTGGGGCAGGTGTTCATGAGACAGATCTTTCATTTCTGAAACCAGTTTTGTATCTGAGATGAGGTCCATCAAATCGCTGTCATGCATCTTGTTTGAGAAAGATTTTTATCCACCTTTGTTGCACTGTTCCTCGCCCTCAATTTTCCATGTACATGTCGTCATACTTTCCGTACCAATAACCCCCTAATTGGCATGGCACATGCCGTAATTCTCTTGTTAGAGAACGACTGTTCCCCTGCTTATTGTTCTGTACAAATGAGCTCGTGATCCCAGGAGCAGCTGGATATACCTGATGCTTTTTGTCTTCATTCAAAATGGCCACAGTCTCTTGCTGTTTCTAATTTATAACTGCCATCTGTAAAGATGAATATTACTTTTATTCTTTGGCTGAAAAAAAAAAAAGGCAAAATGAAGGAGTAAGGTCCTTAAGGAGGAGTGGGAGGTGGAAGTGCAGGAGTCTGCAGTTCCCTGCAGTGGCAGGTAGTATTGCTTGTTCTCCTGCTGGGATAGGGCACCTGCCTGCAAGTCCATCAGGTAGCTGTGGGTCTCTGCAGCTGCAGCAAGCCTGCAGGTCAGATATAATGTCTTAGATTCAATTCCCCCCAGTACTTCTCCCCAGGGGAGAAAGCAGCTGGGAGTAAGCCTGTTGTCTCCCGCGTGGCTCTCTCCTGAGCTCCTGAAACACAAAGAGGGAGCAGGGCACATGCTAAATGTATAGCTCTCATCACCATCTTTTGACAGTGCCTGTCACATAAAATGACAGGCTGGGGGGAGGGCAGCGCAGCTGTAATGCGACATTGCAGCCTCCCTTTTACTCTCTGACCTTACGGGATTAGACAGCCTCGTGTAGGATCTGCCAGTTGTTCATGTCTGGTTCAGGACTGGGAGAGCTGCTGAGCCGTGCTGAGCTGCAGCAGAGGAGTGCTCTCTGGTAGGACTCGGCACTTAGAAGGACGCGGTTTGGCTGCAGGCAAGCGGCATGAGCTGCCTGTTGTGTGCCTCTCCCACGGTCTGATTCAAAGGCATGATTCTGTGATGTGACCAGGCATGATGACTGTCATCTATTTGAAGAGGGAGTTGAGAGGCAAGTATATTATCCGGTGGGTATTCAGCAGGAGTAATGGTGTTGTGTTAATTATTGCATAAATTGTAGTAGCTCATCTAACAAAGCTCTTTGAAGTATGCTATAAGCTAATTAAATATCCAGACATTCAAAAGTAATGCTTTCCATATATTGCTGTATTTCTATGATGCAATGCAGTCTCTTCTCATTAAAATTAAGCATTGCAATGCCCCAGAGTATAAACAAGTTAGATACACATTTGGATGTAACTGTTGCTTCAGACTAAATACTTCTCAACAGTCTTGCAGAATGCAATTTGAATATGTTCGGATGAGCAGAAGCAGTTCAAATCAACATTTTCCTGGCAAGGCCTTCATAGGATATATTCTGTTTATTATACATTAATTTCTATAACTATGCAGCTGCCTTTTATATCGGAGGCATTACTTTCAAATTACTGAAGTATTTTAAGAGTGATGCTCTTGGTAAAAGCATAAACAAAGTACAAAGGCCTGTCTGTTTTCCACATAGTAGACTGTTGTTGGAGAGTTTGTGCCAGCCAGTACAGAGAGTGCAATCGTGTCTTATTCCTCTCAAGAGAGATGAATTACTCAACTGCCTCAGCTCCTGCTGCTCCACATTCTTACCCTTGAGCTGTATTGTTGGAGTGGTCTGCTCCTCTTCACGGAGCAGCCAGTGGAACTGGCAGAAATGTAAATGTATAGCATTGTCTTCATTGAAAGGTCTTCACCTGTGAGGTGTTTTGCATATGCACCAACTTTCCCAACACTGTAATTAATTGTGCTTTTGAGATTTTTTTATTTAAACTAACAGATTATTTTTTTTTTCAAACAATAGCACCATACACAGCAGTATCTATTAAAACCGTTACGAATTTGCAGAGACTTCTTTATTGATTGATACACTGATACATTGCAACAGCCCAGGTAATTTATCTTGCCATTTTTCTGTTCAGAAAATTTTGTTCAAGGTTGTAATTTCCTCTAGTCATTGACACAATAGGTACTGTGAAAAGAGAAGGTATGTCCGACTAAGATCACCTGATTCAAGTGTATTTCTGTCTTCAACTCATTGTACTGTGAAGTAGGTAGCACTGTGTGCCTTCAACAATTAATCTTTCTTTTTAAAGTTTGCCTTTGCAGCTATGTACATGTTTCAGTGTGGTTATCGCTGCAGTTCCTTAACATGCCTCAGTACTCTTACACCCACCTTGGGGTTAAAATGTGACTGACGTGCTACTGAAAGGCACCCCGCTAGTGCCGCTGCCACTGGTAATAAAACCCTGTGACTTTGGTAGGAACAATATTGAAGCTTATACGTAGCTATTGCACAGCATTGAATAGGATCATTGTCAAATCAGCAGCAAATACTGAGGGTCAAGCACAGACATTTCCTAATGGGGAGTGTGCAAAGATGTCTTTGCTTGACTGGGTCACGAAAGTTGGTAGCCTTGGAGGAAACATGGTAACCGGAGTGACAGAGACTGTGTGTACAAGTCCCTGAAATAACCCATAGCCCTTCATTTGCAAAGGGAAATTAAGCTCATGTTTTGCTCCAAAGAACTACTTGTTGCATAAACAACATGTTTGATTGCAGAGTAGGAGTGGGATCCCTGCAGATGCTCAGGATGCTTCCCTTGTTTACCTGTCAGCACTCCACAGTCCCTAGGCAGGGCCAGCGGGAGGAATGTTATCCAGATGTTTGTTTACCAGCTGCTGGTATTGATGCTGGGGTCAAGTCATGGATATTACCTCTTTATTTTGGAGGAAGGAAGGGTCTGTGTCAGGCACTTACATCTCAGGGGTGGTGAAAGCTATTCGAATCAAGGCAAAATATTAAGGCACTTATTTTTATGTGTTCCTGGCTTTCACAAGTAAATAAGAAAGAGATTAATATGGCTGAAAACAGTGTACACCAAATGACCTTGCAGGACGCTTGACATCTTGGGATATCTGACCATTCACCTTGCATCAAGAACAGCGTATGTTTTTCATTAAAAAGAGACTAACTCTGCAAAAAATTGCTCATTGGAGCTTCCAAGAATTATGCAAAAGCAGTAATTATTCATAGAGTTTAAGACACAAAAGCAATCCCAAACAATGCAAACCACAGAACCTTTCCCCAATACAGACATTAATTTGAACTATGTGTTGTTTGGGTTTTTTTAATGATGTCTCAGATACTCCAGTTGTTGATATTTGCGATTTTAAAAATGCTCATTAACTATAAAGGGACTCTAGATTAAGAGATCAGAGATTAATGTTTACACTGCAGACTTCTTCAACAATAGAATGGATGAATCCCACCCTGTGTTAAAATATATTTTAAAATAAAATAAATTAAACATTAAAACATTATAGATAGTATGAAATCTGTTATTGTCTGCTGGTATTTGTGGAATGTGCTTTTTCTTCTTTTGGATAAACCATATAGGCTGAAGTTCTTTAGGTCTTGCCTGGGGCAAGTTTCACAAATGTGACTATATAACTCTCTGGAAATTTTTTGTAGTCTTAAAATCCTTTTGAGGTGTTGATTCAAGGACTAAATGCAGAATACTAGTAATGACTTCACTAACGTCATGTACTGGTCCTAATTATACCAAATACAAAAGCATAACTTACATAGTAATTCTAAGGATAATTATGTATTAGTGTATAATTCTCCTACTTATCTCTTCATGGATGGCTAAAACTTCACAACAGAAGTGCATGTTCAGCTGGTTTCCTGGTCCTTGCTGACTTCGCTTCAGAGCTTTTTAGGATTTTATAAATAAGATTTCATGCTAATTCTTTAAAATAATGCCATTCTAAATTTGAAAAAAAAGATGACAGAAGCATATTTCTTTGTGACCGAGAGCCAGATAAAAATTTGATCCAGATATGAATTCTAAATGATACACTAATGCCTACCTGATTTTGCAGATGAGGTATAACAAATTGCTGAGTTACCCGTGCTCTGCTAATCCTGAATCATGGTAATTTAAACAGCAGTGTTGCTAACTATTCCTTATCTCTTTTCTGCCATCCGCATACATCTACATGTCTGTACACCCATTTATTCATGCATATACACGAGGAAGGTACATTTTAATTGTATTGGTCTCTTGTGGTTGATACCCATTTTAGTTACTCTGGTGGATACGGTAGGTTCGGTGATTTTGTTTTCTTCTGTCCAGAATAAGCTTCAAAGATTCTTGATAATCTCCTGTAAAGTATTTGACTAACATGCAGTGTACATAGACTATTTGAAATTCTCTCAAAAACTTATTAGCATCTCCCTTTAAGTGCAGAGAATTGCAAATGCCAAAACAACATTAAGATTTCAGTGATGACTTCTGCAAATTAGATTAGGAATCACTGTGCTGCAGCTGCAGTAACACAGAAAAATCTAATATTAGTTTGAATAATGATGTTCTGAGTTCAGCTTCTGGATGCCCATCAGGTGTGGACGGGAGACAGGCCATCTGCTGTCTACTCTGCGCTGTTCTCCTGGTGAGAAGAACTGTGTTGGCAGCTGATGGGAAAGCAGTGAGGCTGTTTTGGCAGCAGCCAGGTCGGCGCTTTGTTCTCCCAGGAGATCAGCTAAAGGGTAGTTCATGGATCAGGAAGGTGGCTTCCACAGCTGTACGGGAGACTTGTGTTAGCTGGATTATCTGATGTTCTTGATAGACTTGAGTCTGCCATCACCAGAGACTCTCACAGCAGAGCATTTCTGGAGAGCTGGGCACATTTTTCACCCGAACAGTGGCAAAGGAAATCTGCTTGGCCAAAGAAATGTTGTTAGAAGTGGTCTTTTATCTGGTTGTTAAAGGGGGGGGGGGCGTCGCCTGCAGGGACTGCTTGTTTTTACTAGAGATAACTTCATTTTGAAACTTCAATTTATTTCTAGAGCTCTGATAAAAATAGATATTCAAAGTATGAAATTGTGCAAGATGATGTATGTATGCTGCTGTGGGATACAAACTGATCTAGATAGTACAAGTGTTTCCTATCTCTATTTTTCTGTTGGGATTTTTTGTTTCATTCTCCTCCTTTCCATAATACCCCATTTTTCTTAGCTCATTTTTCTCTCTCTCACAGTCTCCTTCCTTCTGGAGTAACTTCTTCCACTGAAATCCAGTGCTTATTAACCTGACATTAGAAACAGATTTTTAGGCAGGATCTTTCTTGTCTTTTCTCTCCCACCAGCAGTTTTTCTCTTCTCTTAGGCTTGCCTAAAGAAGGCAAAGCAGACCGAAGCTATGAGCTCTTTCACCACAACTGCACCTTACAGTTCTTATGAGTTCCTTCCCACCAGCCTGTCCATTACCCTAGCAAAAAAAAATGCCTAATGTAGTGAGTAATTTTCCTGTGTAAAATTCACAGGCGTGACAAGCCCGGCAGCTACACCATCTCTCTACCAGGTCAGCACGGGGAAAAGAGAAGATGGCAGTGAATGCCAGCACATAGCTTTATGGCCACAGACCAGATTGCATCTTGAAAATGTTCCTTCTTCTGTGTCATGACAGAGCTTGAAGATGAAAATATTCTTCTATAGCCACAGCATGCGTTGGAGTTAATAAGGAGTTTAATCTTAAATTAAAAAGTAATAGAAAACTGGAACAATGATGTATGTTTCATGTTATGGTGGTTAAGGAGCTTCAGCTTTGTCTTTCAAATACATTTTGAAGTTCAAACTCAGGTGGAAGGTGTGGCTTATATTTGAAGTCCACCTCTTGCTTAGGCTGTTGAACTTTGCTCCCTTTTGTGGCTTATGTACGTTCCGGGTGCGTATGTGTGTGTGTGCATTTTTGTGCCTGCGGCACTACTTTACAAAATTCCTTTTCTCAGTTTTTGTAGTGAAATTCAGCTGAGCAGTGTTGAACCAGCTGGTCGTGTTCTTGTGTGGAGAAGTCCTTGAAGAGCAGTACATAAGATATTGAGATCTCAGGGCTATTGTTAAAAAAATTCAAGTATAACACATTGACTTAGGTGCTTTAGTAGGCCACGTGTGAGTTATTAAAGAATAACTTACTGAGCTGCATTAGCTTGCTGTCAGCTACTTCCCTCCTGATAACTAATTCTCACAAAAATTGTTCTGAGGATCATATTTAAGGTGTGGGAAGCCACCAGTGTATTTGTGAGCTCTCTTCCACTTGTTTTATAGAACAATGGAAAGCCATACTTCTCAAAGTGAGTGATGTTTGTGCAGGCTGGGAACACGTCTGTGTAAATTCGGTGTCGGTTCTGTGAGCAGCATCTTTATCACAACCTCTGTTTTGACAGGAGGCTTTCATTTAGCTTTGTATATTCATTTCATTAGAGGCATTTGCATGTAATAGCCAAACTGCATCTGGGAAATTGTGACAGGAGCAATCACACTGTGGATGACTTTACGGGTAAAACAAGCAGCTGGTTGCCAGCGGTACTGCTCAATTCTGAATGCCACCTCTCAGAGCGGCGAAGGGGCTGGGAAGGGGAATGTGGACATTCCCCACGAGGAGCACGGGTACCAGAAGGGCATCAGAGCATTTTTCAGAGGTTTTCCCTGACTGGAAGCCAAGTGAAGCAAACAAGGAGACTTGTTTGTCCAAAGTGCTCAAACTAGTTATTCCTCAGGGGTATGACTAAGAAAAGAATAAACAGTCGTGTGAGTTTTAAGAAGATATTTAAGCAGCTCTGGGTCTTATGGAGTAGGATTTCAGTGGCTTGTGATTCAGGTCAAAGCCAGCCCACCCTTGGGGAAGGCATGGAAGAGACAGCAGTAGAGTGGAGAGACAGGAATCCCGTTTGACCTTTTCAAGCAGAGTAAAACTAATGCTTGTTAATAGTCATGATAAAATTTAAGAAAGAAGTGAAACCCATGAAGAGACTCATTACGAGTAGCTAATAGCACGGCTCTTGCAGGTGGCTTGTCAACCACTCCAGCTCTTTGCTCTCCCTGGTGTAGGCAGAGTCCTGGGGCTGTGTTCAGATGTAGCTGTGGTAGAAACCACCATCAGTTCATTCACATCTGTTCACATCAGCCTCAGAGATGTGCAGGGATCAGAAGTAGCTCATCACCCATTTAAATTGGCTTCTATTTTGATGAGGGACTACAGTTTAAAAAAAATCAATACAATTTAAAGACTTTTTGGGTTTTATTTCATGCTTATGAATAGTTACATACACATATACACATTATATATAAAAACTATAGTGTGTAAGGTATATATGAAATTCAAAATATACATTTAAAAATATACTTTTCATGTATATTTAACTATATTATCCCAGGCATTTATGTTACATACCTCAATAAATTTAATAAGCTGCTGAAATTTTCATAGAGTATGTGTTGCCAGCACCACTAATGTAATGAAGCTTTAATGTGGTGTAACATTTTACTGTTTCCTAAGAAAACAAGGTTTGTGCAATCACTTTCTGCCTGTCAATCCTCTGCATCATGTTTTGAACTGCTGATCTAGCTCCTGCAGCAGGGGAAGGAAGTCTTCTGCGAGTCTTTAAGATAATTAAGTTCTTACAAGTTTCATGATGGCCATGGCTCAGTAAAGAGAAAAAACCCGAATCAGTGCCCTACTGAGTGGAAAGCTGTTATATATTCTCCTTGGCAGCAATCAACATATACATACCTCCAGGCTAAGCACAGCAGGTACTGTCTCCTGCCCAGGAGAGACGTCAGAAAGTACATGTGGTGGAAGAGAAGATGAAATTATTTTGGTTGAGGGGTGGGAGAGAAGTAGGACTCAAATCTGTAGGAAATTGGGTTTCATTACATCTGTCTGTCACAGAACATCTCATTACTTTTTTTTTTTTTCTTTTGACCATTCATATGTCAGTTTTCAAGTAATGTAATTACTGAATTCACCAAATGCACAGTTCTAGAGATAAGATGCCTCTGAGATGAGAATAAGTGGGAAACTGAGAGTCTTTGCACATTATGCTTAATGCAGCTAAAGCTATTTGCTTCATACTTTATCTTTAGAATTACTAGCTATGAGCCATTTTTTGGTTTTGTTCTCTGACACTAGTCTGACTTGCAGCCTCAGAAATCTTTCTTACTGGTCTTTGAAGAGATTTGCATTAGTGCGCAGTAAAATAAAATGAGAAGCATGTAACTCCAGAAGACCATTTAAAAAAAAAATAAGATTTCAGTATGGAGTCACAGTGAATTTAAATACTTAGTTATTGATATTACTCTGAGACCTAGTAATTTATGTTCTCATTTTTATTAATATCAGTGTATTTACTTACTGTATTGTGACAAAAGGATTTGAGTATTATAAATAATTTCTAAAAACAAAGAATAAAATTAGTTCAGAAGTCTTGCTTTTATAAAACCTGGAATGCCTTGGGCATCAAACTAACCTGAGCAAATAGAAGTGGCAAACAAAAATCAAGTGTGCCTTCTGCAGGCTGAGTGAACAAAACAGCCTTTCAGAGTAAAGTTTGCGAGATTTGGCTTCTTACAGGCAGGCAAGGATACAGGTTCCCAAGGTTGGGGAGCCACAACTGCAACTGGCCTGCTCTTGTCCTCCTTCAGCCTCCCCAAGTTTTGTGGTAAGGTGTGGGACACACACAAACTGGTATTGCACCTGCACCTAAACCAAAATCAGCTTTAATAAAGAAGTACAGCAAAGACGAAGACCTAGGAGGAAAAGCAAAGGTAAATGATTTGGCAGCATAAAGGCAGTCAAATTTGAGCATTGTCAAGTGGAAGGAAAGATAGAATGGGAAGATTATTTTGAATAGTAGTGTGCATCACTTTCTTTCAGCAGCAATCATTGCAGAGAGCTAGAGATCACGTTAAGCAACTCAGAAAAAATGTTTGTTCGATGTACAATAAAAAATAAACATTTGAGTCATATAAAGACTGGAACAGGTTAGACAGTGCCTTCTTGCTTGAATGTGTTTAGCTCTTCAAAAATACAATTAGGTAGACATTTTAGAGAAATGTTTTGACACACAGGCCAGTTATTTTACAAAGTAATTAGTTGATTAGGTCAGTTCGTTTTGCAGATGAAATACTTCCAAGGAAGGTACAACTGGAGAACTACAATATGATCAACAGAAGTTGACTGTATGTGTATAAAGTTCCACTTATTCTTTCAAATAACACTAAAAAAGAAATGATATAGTAATAGAATTATAAAAAAAATTAAAATTAATAAAAGGAAACATATTTTACTTAGTAAATTATTTATTGAAGTCATCACTGCAGTATATTATAACTAAAGAAATTCAAATTCCAAAGAACAATCAATGATTATTTCCTCGGAGAGAGTAAGAGGGATGCATTTCTTTGTGTTTAAGGGCGTAAGTTTAGAAAAGGTTGAGGACAAAGGTGTTTATTAAGAAAATCCAAACAATTTTCTCTTTATTATTCATATTCAAAACCTGCCTGGACATGATCCTGTGCAACATGCTCTAAGTGATCCTGCCCTAGCAGGGGGATTGGACTAGATGATCTCTAGAGGCCCCTTCCAATGCCTACCAATGTATGAATCTGTGAATCTGTGAAAGGGGGAGAAGAAAAAGCGGTAAGAGGAGTTACCATACAGGCCTCATCTCAAATCAGGACATAGCTGGAGTGTGGCATATGATGTCAGGATAGTCATGAAATATGGAAAATCCTACATGTGATCTAATTCCTGGAACGCGCGTCTTTCATAACATCTGTTCCATCCTCCGTTCTTGCTATCCTACTCTGTTAAGTTATAGCTTGTACTGTACAAGCCAGCTTACGCAATGCCATGGCATGTTAGAGATGTCTGATACGTTTGTGCCACCAGCGCAGATACAGGAAGGACTGTTACGTTGCGGCCACATCAGGTACTGCTCTCTCACAGCAGGCTGGGCAAAGCTCTACTGCTGCTGCTTCCAGAGCTGAGTATCTCTGTACAATCCTCCACCGCATGGCGTGTAGATAAACTTTATAATCTAGATTGTCACCCTGTTTTTCTTTGTAAGGCATTTGCCTCAAGTTTGGGAGCAATGTAGAAGTGCATATAATTAATGAAAGGTTCTTCGGTGGTGTTGGGGGATTTTTTGCTTTTATTTCATTTAGTTTCTGAAACCTCTAGGATTAACCTTCAGCCTGAATGAATCAGGCAATCCATTTATGTTCCACCAGCAATGCACTGTCTTTTCAGTAATTCAAATATAATTTGTTTTCATACAGTTAATGATACTTGCAATCGTATTTTCTGGTGCTGAGCTATATTTCATAGGGTTGAAACATCATGCAACATGTAAACGATAAAATGGCCTTGACATGTTTTCCTAGTGTTTGACTCCTGAATATGATGTCCTTCTGTTCTGGTTGTTTTGTGTGCTCCATGTAGGCAGAAGGAGGTGGTACAGTTTGAGATTAAAGGTTGTAAGTATGTAATGTTGAAACCCATAGACATTGCTTTAGGAACACTAAATAATCTAAGCATAAAGGTAGTTGTGAAGGCTAATTGAAAATGTGTATTCTGTAAATGGGCAATGGATGGAGAGATGGGAAATGTGTTCACTGCAGTAGAACCTAGTGTTTGGTGGCTGCTCAGGGAGAGGAGAAGAGAGGGAAGAACCCACACTGAGAATTTGGTAGGTTACATTATAAAAGTGTCTGGAATGTGGACAGAGCATTTGAAATCTGATTTTACGTGAAAGTCCTCATCTTAGGTTTCACTCCTCATTGTAAAGAATTCATTTAGGAGAAATCTCTGTCTAGCATAGGGCAAGTGACAGACAAGAGGTGTAGGCAGAGGTTTTATTATCAGATACTGGTGATAATTTTATTAGACTATATACTTAAAATGAAATACTTAAAATATATATACAGAGAATACTATATCTGAAATAAGAGCAAAAATTAAAAAGCATTATTCAGATGTAGAATAAAAAGAGAGCAAATGATTGATGTTGTTCTCAAAAACTGCTGAAGATCAATTTATTTGGGTTCTTCAGAATTCATTCTGCTGCAGCTAAATCCAGTTTAAATTATAGCACAGAAATTCAAAGACTCTTCCTTGACCATTACTGTTTTCATGGTTGCTGGAAAAAGAAGGAAGATACATGCTTCCAAAAAGCCTTGTCTACATTTCAGCCTGAATACCATGATTGTTTTTTATAAATTTTCAGTGTGCTGAAGAAAGTCTTTGGTCAAAAGAGAACAAATTTCCCAAGGGGACTCTGAAGAGGTGCACTGCTTCTTTTAAGCAGATGGGTAGATAGCTTTTGGGAGTCTTGAGACACGGTGACAAGCTCGCAGCCTTAGAGGCAACCTGTCTGCATCAGGTAAGATAAAAGGGACTGGAGCCAGATGGAGCCAGCATCCGTTCCAGAAAAATTACAGAGGCTTGCCAGTTTGTTTGTCCATAGCTACTGTGATCAGCTCCTACCTACTCCAAAGGCAAACATCACCAAGGTATTTAATAAAATGCGCTCCTGTGTTTCTTCCTTTTCTTCTACAAATTGCAAGTGAACACCCAGATACCTAGCCCAAGTCTTTGTCTCTGGAGGAGTTTGTGCAACTGCTTATTCAAGAATATCAGTAAAGAAGAAAAAGCGTTTCAAAATCAGATGTGGAAGACCTGGTTCAGGATTTGGTTTCAGGTTGGAAACTTGAATCTTGGTCTTACGTACCAGATACGGATTTTGTGACTATCTAGCTATTTGTTGTGTATTGGTTTTAAGTGTACTTGGGTCCTCAGTGGATTTTGTTTTTCCAAATTAGTTCCTATAAAAGTTTGTAGTTTTACATGGTAGTCTCCCAGAAGAAAGTAGCCCCTTGGAGGATGTACGATAATGGTGTAATACTGAGGCAAAGTTCTGGCAGGATTTCATGGATTACTTTTATAATGCCTCTACTTGATTTTCCCATTATAGACTTAACAAAGCCAAGATTATCTTAACCTAAGCATGTCAGTCCTGTTGAAATGCAGTTGGTTTTTTTCATGATGAAAATTAACATTTTTAAGTGCTTTGCTGGATCAGGTCCCAGATGATTATTACCTCTTTCAAATGAGTGTTTTAAAGCTTCCTTGATCATCATAATAATGGAATTATACCAATAATTATTAATGAAAAGTATTACTCTGTAAATTCCCCTGTGAATCTAACTGCATACAGGAATTACAGCCTCAGTTCCAGTATTTCATAAATGTGCCTTAGCAATCTTAATGTAATTTATTTACTTTCTTGCCTACTAATAATGCATTTATTGCTCTTTCTAGTAAAGAGACATCCTTTGTGATTTGGAGGTGGACTGATCACATGGGGTTAGAAAAGAACTTCAAAACCACCCCTGTGGAGAAAAACAAGACAGTCTGAGTTGGGTTTTAAGAATTACCCTTTGAAAAGGTAAAATCTCTTCCTTTTCAAATCTAGAAAGAAAAGCAGCAGACTGAGAAGTTAGGGACCTTGGATCTAGGTCTTTGATTCAGTAAAAATGAGAATCTGTGAATAAGAAAGACCTTAGTAAATGACAAACCCAAGGCCTGGTCATTTTGACAAACTTTTCTTACTTTTCTGCAAGCGGTTTTACAGCTCTTAGAAGTGAATGTTTAAGAAAAATTGCAGCCTTAACCCCCTTGATCCTTCCTGGTGACTTACGCATCCCTGAGTCTTTCATCTCCGTTGTGATGAAGGTGCTGGGGAGGAGCCTCAGCAGCGATACTGCAGGCGTCCACTGCTGCCAGCCATGAATTTGAATGCTGAAGCAGGCCAGGACCGGTCTCGTTCTGCTTGTGTACAGCTGCACATATATATGTGTGTATATATATAAAATGAAATGCTAGTTGGTAGTCTTTTTTAAAATTTCATTTTTATAAACCCACTATGAGGAGAATTGCAGTGAAACTTAGGCACATCAGCACCCAGGGTATCTCATCTGTTTTCCTCATCCAGTTGGGTGACGTGGAGCTGAAGCCCTTTCTCGTAGCAGCAGCAGCTTCTGGTACAGCCCAAGGCTTCGATGCCTGCTGCGGCCGTGCTTGCCACAGGTCTGATCACAAACCCTACCCCTTAGCTCCCTGTACCGGCACTCCTCCCAGCTCAGGGTTGATTGGTGTCCCAGAGGAGAGGCTTGATGCCATGGGTGAAGGGAAACCAGGAGGGACATGGGGAACGTGACTGAAGTTACATGTGAAATAAACGGCGTGTGTTGTAGCACCATGCAAATACTGAAGTGACCAGCAAATAGGGAAGCACAAAAGTCAGAGATGCTACAAGATTTATTTTATTTATTTTATTTTTTCCAAAATAATGGTAAGAGTCAGAATTTTTTTAAAGAAAAATCCAGGAAAGTGACCTCATTTTGCTGAAGGGCAAAGGCTTCCATGGAGCAATGTTCCAACTATTTGTACTGCTATATGTCCAGAGAGGTTTTCAAAGTATTCTTTTAAAATTAACAGTGTAGGTACTTTCCAGACACCTTGTAGCACTGCAGAGAGAGTCATAGAAGCCACATATTTTCTCCTGTTCGTCTCTGGTGGTTTTGGTCTCTGGTCTTCCTCCTGTTGTGACAAATAAAATCTTGTTCTGTGCCATCTTTCTGACAAGTCCAAGACTGCAGAGCACTTGATACTGTTTATTGGTTTCCTCTAATACCAGTTTCATGCTTCTTTTCTTGGATAAAACTATATATTGAACTAAAAAAGCCATCAAGTGTACTTATGTCTTGAGAAGTGTTCCTTGGTAACAAAAGGACAGACTGAGAAGTCAGAGGCTTTTTTTCGTAATCCATGTATGTGACAAGCTTGCGTTTGTTTGGAGAACTGAGGTAACAGAGCTTTATCTTTTTCCTATCTGACAACTCACTCAAATACACCAAACAGGATTTATAAGATAGGTTTCATTAGGATACAAATTAATAAACTGGAACAAGTATCTCATTAAATAGGAAAAACTGTAGGTAAACCACATTAAAATAAAAGGCTTTGAAAATCAGTCATTCCCTCTGTGTCCTTGCAGAGCTGGTTTTTCCCCCAGTATGGTGGAGCAAACAGTGTACAATCCCCTCCAGTTGCTCTGGTTTTGTAACCACTGCGTGTTGGCTGCAGATCTGTTCCTCACTACGGGGATGTCCCTGATCCTCTCAGGGATTTCCTGCTTTTCTTGGGCTACAGGGTCACAGCTTGTTGTGCGGCCCTCCCCACCCCCCCCAGCAACTAACCCCACACTGCATGGCAGACCGCTTCTGGGTGGGTGACATCCTGGGAGGGAGACCCCCCACCCGGGAAGGCAGAGGACACTACGTGAGCTTGCCCAGCCTGGGGAGCAAAGCCTGCGGAGAATTCTTGCTCTTTCCCTCCCTCTGAAGGTTTTTCGGTGCCAGCCTCCCTGTGCCAGGGCAGCACAGGCAGCCGACCCAACTACCTCCTGCCCTCCTGTACAAAATATACCATGCACATTGTTTTTACTGAAAAGATACAAATGAAAATGCCATACTGTCTATCCTTCAAGGTACAAATACATCACTGATGAACTAGAGGTGGAGATAGAGGAGACGGTGAGATGTCAGTCATTGGAGAGTTGTATAGGGTTTGGTTTTGACAGACTGTGTTGTCCTTCATGCAGGGTGTCCCTTACACAGATTTTTGTCAGAACAGCATAGTCACTGCCCGTGACGCGGTACAGTATTTACTGCTTACTGGTGCAAACCCACCTCCTCCATCCAGCCTCAGCTAGGTGTGAGCAAGAAGTATTTTTGTGTCCCATTTGGTAGCCACAATTAAAGTCACACTGTTTCTTTTAAAGCAACAGTGGTGTTCACTGATACCTGAGCTTGCTCTTATGGAGATAGCAGATGTGTTTGTGTGTCTTTGTGATAAACATAACTAATTGCTACGAAACAATCATTTCCCAGACTTGAACAACCTTGTGGTCTTGCAAGCTAACAGAAACTGCCTGTAGCTGTACAGCAGAAATGGAGCCTGTAGGTTAAAAAAACAAAAAGATTTTTCAAACTCTGACCACAGTTTATAAGCTTGCATAGGTCATTTAAATGTCACTAATTTCTGCTCCATGTTTTGTACAGCACAGCAGCAATTTTGTTTTATATTAGGAAGTGAGGGGAAGACTCCAAAAAGAGACATCTAGCAAATTCAGTGCTCCTATCACAGAAGATTGCTGGCTTTTTTAGAGGTGATAACGTATCAGTAGTCTGGAAGTACCCTGGTAAGATCATAATTGAATTGTCCAGAAGATTCCTCTCCTTCTTTGTTGTCATGTTATCTGAGGACATTACTCAGTCTGATAGGGACAAAACTTTTGACATGCTTTTTGGCAGAAAGTACGCTGAAAACAGGGTGAAGAGATGGAATATGGCCAATTCCACTCTTAAGTTCAAGATTGACTTACTTAATTCTTTCCTCTTGAGAGAGCACTAAATACATTTATGTTTCATTCTGTAATGGATAAATTCTGTTCTTTATTTTCAAAGTTGTATGTTTGCAGTTCTCTTAATTTAGATCATCCTCATGCTTGAACACATAAATACTTTCTATGTGAAATTTGGTGAAACTTCTATAATGAAACTTATACAGAATAGGTGGGCTATATCAATCACATTTAATCAAATCTTAAGTGACAGATGGTATGTTTGCAATTGTATTTCAGGATCTGATCACAGATTCATTATTTGTCAGTACCCTTCGCTCGTACTGCTCTTGCAAGTAAAAGCTCTGTGTACAGAACAGAGTCCATCGCTTTTTGTAAACCCTAAAAATTACAGCCCCCAAGCATGCAATTAAGCTAACATATAATATCTTCTTATATTCCTCAGAAGTTAAAATCTTCACTGGGGATAACTAGGAGGCTTGGATATTCCATATTTTGGTATAGATTGTGGTGTTTATTAATGTTGCAGCTTACCTTCACAGGCGTGCTATGGTGGGTTACTATAGATGTCCATGAAGCTATTCACCGCAGCTTCCTTTCCTTTGAAACATGTTTTGTGTTTGTGAAAGAAATAGTCTCTGTTGCCTGTTAATACTTCAATGGTAAATTAAATAAATAAAGGTTAACTTCTATAAACTCAATTATTTACCTGACTAGTTAGATGGAGAGCTATTAAAAGGCAGTATTGCAACTGCTACCTTTTGCTGTCTTTTAGCTGATGTATCCTATAAGGCACAGTACTTAGTTTTACAGTTTATATGGAACATATTTCTCACATTTGTCAAGAAGCTGCTGTTAGTTTTTGCAGACCTCAGTAAGTCAAAGAAGAGTTTTCTGGAAGTTTTATTTAATTACTCTTCATAGGAGCGTCTGCACTGCAGCAAAGCAACGTGAGTGTCTACAAGGAGTGGGAGAATGGCAGTCCTTCAGCCATCCCATCATCTGCCTAAAAAAAATATTAATTTTGGTCTTGGAACTATGGCAGAAAAAAGAATTAGCCAATGGCTGGAAATATTTAATGTACATTAAATTGTTTAGCTGCTCTTTTATATATATATCTGTGAAATGTTTAGCTTAATTTTTGTGTATTAAAAAAAGTTGTTGAACATTTACATCTGTGTAAGATGTATGTATGATACTATCATCTCATTTACATTTGGTTTGGGTTTTTTTTTTTGGTTTTGATTTCTACTGCCAAAATCAAGTAAACTGTGCAACATTAGTCATTTGACCAAAAAGCATTTTTCTTTCAGAAATAGATGACATCCATTCAACGGCTTCCTTCATTTGTTATTTACATACTTCGTATTTACTCATTCCAAGACAATATTCCTGCAGTATGACATGACAACATTTCACTTTGGGACTTGAAATTGAGCTCCTGCTTCATCAAAGACAACACTTTTTTGTCCCAGTTAGGAATTTGGTTTTAGTAACATTGTTTTTATTTCTTTTAAAACAAGGAAACCAGCTTGCACACCCTGTGTAATGTTTGCAACCCTTCATGTTTTATAGTTTATATGTTGCATTTCTCATGAAGTGCTGGCTGCTATTCCTTTATCCGTTCAGAGAAAGTTTTAGACACTCTCCTGTTCATTCAGGTTCCAGCATCACTCAGTGAGAATATCCTGTTCTCTAGATGTTGGTGAAATCTGCTTTTTGCTGAAAAAAAGATCACATGAAACCCCAAAAAGTTTATGCAGATTATAGTTTGGAGAGGAGGGAGTAAAAGCTGTGTAAACTGATTGCACTGGTATAGGTTAAAAAATAAGAGTTAGAGGAAAGAGAGCTTCTCATTTGAAGGGACTGACAATCTTGGTTTGGCTCAGTTTCGGGTTTTCCCCCAAAGTGATGAAATTTACAGATTTAGTTGAGTTCCCACTAAATTCTCACTGACAGCTCAGAGTTTTCTACTGTCATTAATTGCTAGGCTCTTCCCCCTGCAATCTATGATGCATATTTAGCACTGCTCATTTTATATTATCTGTGTGTTTGCAGTTAGTAATTTCTCACAGAACATTTCAAAGGAGAGAGCAGAGGATTAAAAACACGGTTGCTCTTGGACCTGGGGATGGATACTACTGCAGAGGAAGATCCTTGCTGGGAGAACCTGCATGTTAGATTTGGTTTTTATTTGGAGGAACACCATTGTTCACAAGCTAAAAAGGACTGCTTTTGCAGTTGGTATGTTGATTTTGTCTCTGGTCAGATAGGACTAACATTGTGCGTTGTGTGGAGGAGCATCTGTTGATTCAGAGAACTGTGAACAAATGGAGATGACAAAGTCAAAAGCCATGCTCTGGCAAAGAGGAGAGAGGGCTGTGTGCCGGTGGTGAGTAGCAGAGGATGATTGTCACTGACAACGCAGGCTGTTGGTGGCAGGAAAGTAGGAGGCTTTCTGTTTATTTTATGTCACTTTTGCTTCTTTACTGGCAAGCTACTGATCTAAGTTGACCTGCATTTGAAAACACTGGGTGGTACTGACTGGCAAGTATGTTTGACATGAGGATGAAAATTAAATACTGGCCTCCCACCTCAGTTTTCCTGTGATTTGCACGCAGCCAAATGCTATCCCATGCTGCGTATCACACTGACATTTTCTTCATTCAAAAGTGTATTGTGACATGCAGAGCTAGCAGGGAATGGAGTAAAATCAAGGAAGCGAATAATGTATTTTTTCTAGCGTTCAGTGGGTTGTTGTGGGAGAAGGCACCCTCGTTTCCTCCATCAGTGTGATGGGAAGAACAGCAGTCCACTCTGAAAAGTAGCTATGCAATATGCCCTCGCTGAGCAGTTTGCAGCCTGAGTAGAAAACATAAAAATCCAAATGTGCAGATTGCAAAGTGAGCAGGAAAAAAACCTCTTCTGAGTATTTTGTTCTTTGTTATGAGTATTAATTTGCTGCAGGCAATGTAACTTGGTATCTTCGTGGTTTGGCATCTGAGACGCTTTTTCAGGGCACCAGGTTAGTACCTGTGACCATGAGATCTTGCTGGTCCCACCAGGCTGTTCCCCAGGTTTCTGCGGTTGGCTGAGTGCTGGGGCCACATCTCTGCAGAGCTGCTGGCTGCAGCGGGCAGAGGGGCAGAGCAGGCACACCAGCACTATCCGTGATTTCAGTCTGTCCCTTCTATGCTCTGGGGATGTCAAGAGCATTTTAGAGGTAGGAAAAAATCACCACCACAGTTGCCTGAACACAGGACGCAAAAGAAAATAAACTGTGTGATGATCAGTGTTGCTGTCTTGATTCCTTCTTGCTCCTTGCTTTAGCCTTGACCACCCTGTTGACTCTCAGCCCATGGAGCTACCTCCAGGCTGCCATTGAGTCTCTCTTGCTGTTCACCTCCACCCAGTTTTACCACACCTGCCTCCCAGTGTCTGCGCTCTCCAGCTTGTCCTTGCCTGCATGATGGCCTTCCTTTCATTGTTCTGCTGATATCACTGACATTTTTGTTTGGCTTTTCAATTTCACACTCTTTCCATAACTTCCCATAGCTTTAGACCAAACCTCACATCTCTTTTACATATTTCTTTTTATTGCCTTCCCCCGCTGGCTCCTCTCAACTCAAGTGTCTTCATGGAAAATTTCATCATTTTTCATTCCTGCTTGTAGCAGATGTCAGGATCCTGAGAGCACCAGCAGGCTGTGCAGCTCCTTCCCCCTCTGAGGAGTTAGCTCCCAGTGTTCAACCCAACTCTGGATGGAGCTGTGTAGCCTGGGATCAGATTTGTAGGAAAGCTGTGAGAACCCTTCTCCCCTGTTCCTCTAGGAGCTGCTTTTAGAGCTGGCCTTGCCTGGGACCTTGCCTGAGCTGTGTTTCAGCTGCACCTCTTTCTAGCCAGGCACCTTCCTGCCCCTGCCCTGCCAGCTTTCCATCTTGGCAGGACCATTGACCTGCTCCATCATCCCAGGGAAGTGGTGGAGTCACCATCCCTGGAGGTATTTAAAAGACGTGTAGATGTGGCGCTTAGGGACATGGTTTAGTGGTGGACTTGGCAGTGCTAGGTTTATGGTTGGACTTGGTGACCTTAAACGTCTTTTCCAACCTAAACGATTCTATGGTTCTATGATCTATGATCACAATGGCCTTGTCCGACGATCCTTATGGCTGCCCCAGTTGCAATCAGCCCAGCCCCATGCTGCTTATTTGAGGGCCACAGGCTTGTGCTCCAGGAGTGAGGAGCTGCCCGGCTGCCTGTGGTCCCCGGCTGCCTGCACCCCTGCCCTCACCCTGCAGCCCCCTCCCGCCTGGCCCTTTTCAGAGCAGCCCCAGTAAGATCTTTGGATGCAGCAGTTTGTTTCTTGTTTGTATGGTAAACGGCTTGTAGTTAAAGCATTTCAGTCAACTGGAAACATTCATTGGCTTGAACTGCACACTTACAGAGCTGGCAGCCCTGAACTTGTTGCTATGCTCTGCACAGGCAGTGGCCTTGAATTTCTGCTCACGCTAATGGATATTCAGCTTTTTCCACTTTTCACCAAAACACATAATTCAGTTGATTCCTGTGGTGTTCCCTGAATTTTTGTCAGTCTTTGGATATCGGAAGGGTCTGGCTTTAAAGCCAGGCAACCCAACAGGGAATTGCTACTGGGTCAAGTATAAGAGCTTGCTTTGTTTTTCCAGTGATGTAAGTTGTTAGTGTGATGAATGAGGACCAATAAACCAAACGAAGAGAGTTCTTAACTAATGACGGGTAGAAAAATCAATCCAGAGGTCAGAAACATCATAGAGGAAGCACGCAAAGTAGAGTGCAAAACCAGCAGTAATGAGGATATAGGAAAAGATCATATCAAACAGATCTTTTGCTAAGCACCAGAGCTCATAATGCGTGCAGAGGTTCAGTGCTGTAATGGGTTTGGGCTGTAAGCTCCAGGAGAATGATGTGACCAGAAAACCAGGTGAAGAGAGGACGTGAAGCACAGAATTTTCCCATCAATATTACGGAGAGTCAGTAGAGGGATATAATGCAGCAAGTCATGCTGCACTTCATGCTAGTTTTGAAGCAGCAACAATTTGAAGTAAATCACTCTGTAAGTGTGGGAAAGCGTTTGGAGGGAAGTTTTGTGTGTTATCTTGGATACAGCTTTTGTTGCTGTTTGGAACCAAAGCCCTTAGAGAACATGAAATTAGTACTCTAGAGCTCTGCATGTGTGGTGAGTTCTTGAAAATCAAATGAAGTTTTGAGTAACTGCCTCATTTTGAGGATGACCACAGAAGGAGAAAAAAGGCTTAGACTTCATATAGAACATGTAAAAATACAGAGTATCATTTTTGTCAGTATATATGGAATCTCTGTAATACATGAAATATTGTAGGTATATATAATAGTCTGTAGTCCATTGTAATAAATAGTTATTTTATTTTTAAACTAATACATAATATTTAAAATCATGCTATATAATAGAATACAGTATAATATATGTAATAGGGACAATTATACTGGCATACAATTTATACAATTGTATTAAATATTTTGATTGTTTCAGAACAATGATTGAAGCAAGCATTTTCACATAATTAGTATCTTTGATATCTCAGAACACTGACTTAAACAGTAAAGCAGAACAAGCAGTTGTTTTGTTGCGAAACATGTTTAAGTATTGGTAGCAAAGTCATCCATAGAGGAACCAAATCATGTTTTGAGCTGAACTGGCTGAACTGGCATCCTTTATTTTGTTCAGCCTTGTACGACTCCTCCATAGGAAGTGTGGGCCAATGCAAATTCTCCTCCTGACTCCACAGGTTCTCTTGGATAACCTTGTTGGATTCCCAGTCTCCTATACCCTCTGGTACTGTTGATCACTGTAGTAGTGAAAAGCCACAGCCATCAACCAGAGACCCCTCTGAACAAACAAAATAAAAAGTCTGTCCCTCTCCCAGTGAGAATTACTCATAAGTAATTATGAGTGGAAGTATAACATAAAAGGCAAAGACAGATGGGGAATTGCAGAGGAACAGTGAAAGAAAATCAGCCATGAGGCTAGATAGTGGTCTCAGCTTTCCTGAGCAGCCTACGTGCTGTCAATTTTTTGGTAATTATCATAGCAAACAAGATTTAAGAAAGGATTTGAAGGAGGGCAATGCAATGACTTCGCAGGTGTTGCAGAGAGTTCTTCTGAAGCATGAAGTGTAATGGGAGGAAGCACAGAAGTGCTTGACTGAAAATTTAGCAAGGGGCTAATGAAAAATAACTTATAGACTAATTGTAAGTTGGCTGTTCAGTACTGAGTGAGAATAATAATGAGAGTGGTCCATGGAAGGGAACGTGAAGTTGCTTGTCTTTGAGATACCAAAGAAGGGAGTGAAGGGATGCAAGGAGAGAGGTCACACAGTCAGAGTGATGCACCAGAAGAATGGCCTTTGCGGCAGCACTCTGAGTAGGTGCTGTGTTTGTCCAGGCCAAGGAAAAGATTTTGTACCAGTCTAGTCCTGACATGATGAGGATCTGGACCAGGGTATTAACTAAGTGCATATTAAAAGATTGTATATGAGCCATGTTGTGCAGAAAGATTCGCAAGACTTCGTCTGGATTTGATGACCTGAGAATGATCTGGGTTGGAGATAGCATTCAGGCAGGTGTCTTAAATGGTGCGCTAGATGATGCCACTGTACACAGTGATTCACTAAAGATCTAGCATGATGAGTTTGTAGGGGTGGGTAATAAATCCCCAATTTGGCTATGTTGAACTTGAGCTGATGCCTGAATTTACGGTATCAGAAATATTGGCTCAGATACAAATATCAAGAGAGAGAGGTAGTATCAGATTAGAGATGTAACATCTAAAGAGGAGATGGTAGTTGACGCTGTGTTTACAGATGAGATTGCACCAGAGTGAAGTTTTAAGAGAAAAGAACACCAAATAATTCTCTGCAGAGCATAGAAGAAAGCATGATTTTTTTTCCTTTGAATGATGTCCAGAGCAACAGTTAGGGAGATCAGGATAAGACTGTGTCAAGGAAGCCAAAACTTCAAAAGTCAGAACTTAGGTCTCCTAACCATGAAAAACAGTTGGTGTCCCAGGAGGCATGAAGAATGGACGCAGTTCCCGAGGTCTGGATAAACACAAATGTTATAATTTCAAGAGCTGCTGCATTGGAATACAAAAGGTAGAAGCCAGCAGGAAAGGAAGAGAGAAACTTCATGCTGTAGTTTTAAAGCTATATAGAGCTGAAAGAAAGGACGAACATGTAATGGTGTCTGCAGAAGCAAATAAGTCTAAGGGAAATGCTGGGGAGTATTTTTTTCTTTGTGAAAGGAAAAAACTGAGAATGTGAGGAGAATGAAAGCAGGCAAGGATGAGGAAATGGGAGTTTCTGAAGGAAATTATGAAACTATGTGAGATGGGTGTGGCTCTAAGGAGGGTGGGACATACAGCAGGACCGAGCACAAGCATTTTCTGTGCTTCAATGATGCGGTAGGGTAAGGAAGGGAAAGTGAAGGAATTAAAAATTGTTGCTGTTTTGTTAGATTTCTGTTGGAGAAACAGGCATGTGGAAAGAGAAGTAGAGACAGGATTTGAAACCTGGAGTCATGGAGGTGACAGTCATTGTGGATGTGATAAATAAGAGTTGTCTATGTAGAAAACATGAAGGAGAACAGAATTAATTTGTTGTGGAAGAACAGCGCTCTCGGTCAGCGTAAGAAGAGGAGCAGAGGAGGAAGAAGATGAATCAAGCTGGGGTTAGACTACAGTAAGGGAGAATAGTGAAAGAGTAATATAAATAGGTTCATGAAACAGTGGGATTTGAACAACTAGTTACTGAAATAAAATGAAGATTGGTAAGATGTCTACAAGAAATGGCTGCATTAAATGGCTTTGTGCTCTCAGAATGTATTCTGCTAGAAAGGGGATTCTGTGATTGAGAATCCCTGACAGTTCAGTGTTGTAGCACATTTTAAAACCTTCCAGACCCATGAGTACTTTCCCATTTCAAACTGGGTAGAAGATTCCCAAGTCTGGAGTTTCTAGTTTGAAAGGGTAATGTGCAGGGAGGGCTGTCAAGCTGCATGTAGCGTGCCGAAACTGGTACTCATGATGAAGGATAAATCCTTGTATTTATGCCCGTGAGCTTCTGATTTCTACCTAGACATAATAAGAATGTGAATGCCTGATAGGATCATTTATATTAGAAGCGTGGAACTGAAGTTATGTAAACCAAGGACAGCAGGGCATTTTCATTACATGTTTTTTCATTACTGGTAAATCTGGAAATGCTAAAAAATACAAATAAATACATGGAGAGGGTTAATGAATTGTCAGATTTCTTTGGGATATGTGTATAATGGCAGTAGGCAGTACGTCCATAAATGCACCTGTAACAGAGACTCATGGTTGTGTTTGCTAACACCAGTAACTTCAACAAAGCACTAATTTGCCCAGTTGTCCGACCTTATCCATCTGAATGGTGAAACCTTTATCTTTTTGACCTTCCAAAGAAAGTGGCCCCAGTTTCTCTTTTTATTGTCTGGGCTTCTTATGAATGCTTGCTGGCGGAGGGAACACTTACTTTATTCCCCAGAGCTTCTAGACTTCCTTTGAGGAACCCATCAGATTACATACAAATTCCAGAATACCAGGCAAAGATTGCAGAAATTCTAAGAATCTTTTTTTCTACATAAAATAACTAAGACTAATTTGTTACAATACCAATGACTTCCATGTGGAGATGTTCTCCATTTCGTATTTCAAATGGGAATATCAACTCTGAATTCAATGCGTAATTTACCTTTAGCTCTTAATAACATGTCAAAATCTAATTTCTTTCTGAATAAATGATCAAAATTCATATTCTGGACAGAACAGTCCAAAATGGCACTTGTTTTATGGCATTTACATATGAAATTAGTTTTAAGCAATTGCTGAAAGGCTCTACAGAGTCCCAAACATAGCTTGAATAGGGAGAGTAAGAAATGTCAAAGTATACCTAAGTGTCCCAAATTAACATGCCTCCTGCCCTGTGCCAGGGAAATATTCTGTTAAACCATGCGCAGGGCAGATACAGTGCCAGACTGAGATGCTAAATTGAGTGGTCTGCATGTTGGTATGTGATCTACATGTCTGCAGTCTGATCATAATCGGCAGGAACCTAGTCGATAACAGTCAATGGAGATGGGAGTGATTCAACTCACCCTTAAACAGACCACAGGTGCTGAACAGCAAAACAGCTTCTAAGAATCTTCTGACAGAGGAATGTGCATCTTCTTCTCATGTAGGCATGCACTGCTAGCTATCCAAATTTAGGCATCTTTATCTGGAACACAATCCCAACATAGCAAGAAGTGACAGATGTCCACGTAATGGTAAGCAGAGGATGAGCTAGTCTGCAGTGCCTACATGAGCATTTTTTTCCCAGTAAACTTCCCACTTATAACTGATTAGAGTAAGATCAGAGCAAGCTCATGGGGATTGTATGACCTGGGGCATGAATCTCATCTCTGTAAGGTTTCTTCCCATTCTAATCTGATTAATTAAGCGGTCAGGTTCGCAACATCACATTTTCTGATATGGCTTGTAACTTCTAGTTTAATGCTTGTCAGAGATGATCGTGACCCAGCACTCGGGGTAGAGTAATGGATGAAGAATTTGACCAACTGCTGTCACACAAAGTAGAGGGTAACTACTGTTATATTGCAGCCCTTGTAGCTGTTGAGAAAAGGACATACCAGAAAGGCATATGGTAATTTCTTGGCGACACCTTTGCCACCTTGCTGAAATGTGTGGGTGTGCCTTAGCATAAGGGAAAGCAGGAGATACTGGATATACTGAAAGGTGATTGCTTTGGTGAGAGACAAACCAAGCAAACCTTCTTCCTCATTTTCCTCTGAAAAAGCCTCTATCCATTCTGTTTTCCAGACCATATGCCAAATCCTGCTTGCTCCAGACAATTTTCTGGAGGACTCTGAAAGCATACAATTGCAGGAGAGTCAATAGTTTAGCCCAGCTTCAGGTTTTCATCAATATGTGGAGCGTCCTTGTTCAAGCTGCGGTCCCATCAAGATATTTTGTTCTAGCCAATTGTAACCTCATTGATCCCAAGAAAAAATAATTGTTGTAGGTCTTACTAACCTCTTGAATTTCTTTTCAAATAAACCTCAATAACAGTTCTTTATTTTAGTAATAACTATGTATTTTAGTGACAAAAAGGTCAGACCCAAACTCCATCAAGAGTAAGGAATAATTCCATGGCTTTCAGAAAACTACAGGTCTGTGTGGTTCAAACTCTGGTAACTGTGCTGTTTGTCAACATGAGAATAACCAAAAATTTTTCTTATTTTATTTTTAAATATTGCTTTGGAGTTTCACCTCAGTCGTGGCTCTAGTGTTTTTCTTTTGTCTGTCTTCCCTCTCCCATCTTTTTCTTCTGAAACAATGGGAATTGTAGTTTTCCTGTGTATGGAAGGAGAAGCACCTGGCTGTCAAAGGGTGGGGATGCCAAGAGGCTGCTGGGGACAGGGGCTGAAGACAAGGCTGGTAAACTGTTGATGAGGCTTGTTTAAATGATGGGGGTGCAAGAAAAGGGAGTGTGCTGAAAAGGCTGGAAGATGTTCAGATCTGTGGGAAGAAGTCGAAAGTTTGGGACTCGTTTTAATTGATCTTGCAGATACAAATTATGTGAGTTGTGCTAGACAAAAATGATCCATATGTACATTTCTCTTCAGATTGAATATATCATATGCATTGGAATAAAAAGATTCAGTGTAAGAGTATTCTAATTGCCTGGTACAAACAAGTTGCAGGTGTACATGGGGCAAAGAATGTGTCATGAGGTAGAAAGCGCTTCTATCTGCTCTTTGGTTTTGGAGGTTCACTGTGCTCTGAATGTGGGATTTGGAAAGCATAGTTGCTTCTTCTCATGCTGCATAGAGTTAAAAGGAGAAACAGGCTGCAGGGAATACAGACTTCAAATAAAAAGGCTCAGATAATGCAGCATTTTTCGAAGGTCAAAGAAATGCAGAGTCCAGATTGAACACTCTGCAATATGTAAATGCCACGCCATGTATGTTGGAGTTACGCTTGAGTGCTGCAGGGGGGAAGCCTGTGTCTGCATCCCATTTTGGATGGAATATTGTTTGTTGCAGCAAAGCAATTGCCCAGCCCCGATTGTTTTAGTGATGAGCTGATCAATATCCCATTACTGGATGTAACAGTTGCTGCAGGAAGTGCACAGAAGATTTTAATGCATGAATTATGCATGCTGTGCTCATTCTTTAGTCTCAGAGCGGAGTGACAGAGATTGTAAAGATGACTGGGTTAGTTTCTTGCATAAAGTGACTGCAGTGAAATGCTTCATATTTTCATGCACACAAGCAGCATCGAGTGGGACGGCCTATTTAAGAAGATATAAATCCCTGAGCTTACAGCACAGAATGCTTGATTTGAAAGCATTGCAGCCATGTACAGAGCCAGTTTTCCTGCTGTCTAACCTGCTTTCTACCGAAGGTTGGCTGAGGGATGCTAACGGCTGTGCTTTGCTCTGAGGTCACAGCTTGAAGTCTTTTTTTTTTTTTT